>WKFP01015095.1:1156381-1183377 GCA_011057875.1 Pterocles orientalis
AAAAAAAAAAAAAAAAAAGAGAAATGTCTGTATTAGTTCAATTGACTTTCTGAAGGAAAGGATCTGGTAAGACCTACAGCCATGTCTGGAAACAAACTGGCTGATCCTCAGGACTTCCTGACCTGGTTTGCCTTCAAGGAGGTACAAAGCAGGCAAGAGAAAACCATCATGTTTCAGCAAAAGCAAGTTGTATTGTATTTACTCAGTACAGATGTAATGATTTGATACTTATGGAGAGCATTTGTAGCTTCATGTTAAATCAAACCACAAGGAAAATGCTGTCCACGTAACAACCATGAGAGTAGACAAGGTTTCCCCTTTCCAGATTTATCTGCAGAATAAACACTTTGTGTTGGCTGGAGAAATACTAACATTTGTAAGAAAGAAAATACCAACGTTCAGAAAAGAAGAAAGGGAGTTAGGGTGCCTGTGTTATCTTTCCTGTTAAAGTTTACAATTTAATCTGGGGGGTAACCAGAGCACTTCAAAACTGCTTAACCATTTGTAGTATATGCATATATATTATTTAGATGTACACCCATACATGTGTGTATATATAAGAATGTATAAATATATATAACACCTATATTATATACATACATATATATGTACAGTAAATATTGAAGTTGTATATACAGAGGCATATATAAATGTAATAGTAAAAATAGTTTTGATCATTTCCTAGAACTACAGATCTCAATATTTGAAAGCTGCTTTAGCTGTAGGATTTCCTTCTGGGAACTAAAATATTATTATTTAGGTCCTTCTACCACATCCGTTCTTGGAGGTGGAGATACGAACTCCATTTGCATGACACTACAGGAGACGTCTCCGGAGCAGCCCAGAGCAACACAGGTCATTTCTTGATTTGTCAAGTGCTTGTCCCCTTCTCTGCCTGCCCTCAGCTTGCCTCCTCATCGACTCTGGCCATGCATGACCCTACATGTATTTTTCCACTGTTGCATTAAACCCACAAATGAGTTCAGACATGTGAAGTCCTGCTTGCTCTGAATCTTTTTTCCATGGAGACACTCTGAAGAGAAAGTATCTATGGCCTTTGTGATGGCAAAGGAACCTTTGAATACTTAGGTAGACATATCTTCTGAGCGGATTCAGCCCTAAACTGTACAAGGTAACTTTTTGTACATGACAAATCACTTGGGAACCATTTCCGGGGCTGAGGGATATGATGTGGATTTCCCGTCCTTGAGTCTAGGTTTTCACCTCATGTTTTTAGGATTATACATTTCTCAGTTAACCCTGAAACCTCTTAGATGTTTCGCTGTTGACTAAGGTTTGTGTTTGCAGAGATACAAAATGACAGCTGTTTGGGCTCCATCCAGCACCTGAGACCCCAGCTGTGCCATATACAACTGCCAGCATGTGAGTTTTCTCCCTTTGCACAATGTTCACGTGTTGTTGGCACAAAAAACTGCCAGGACCTCAGACACTGAAACTGAGAAACAAATGGAAGGGAATATAGGGAACACAAACATTATTTAGGCAATGGTCTCAATATGGAGGCTTTAATGATAAATTCTAAATAATTAGCAAAATGCTGAGAAAATTGATAAAAAAGGGCTGGACTCAGAAGAAAAAATTATGTCCATCATGAAATGAAGTTCATGGAAACTGTTCGTGTTTTATTATGAAAAATTGCCATATGAAGTGAAAATGAAGAATCTGAAACAGAAATTCAGATGCTTGGAGCTTTATTGTAAAAACCTCAGCAGTCCCCATAGGGTCCCAAATTCACAGAAGGGACAGCTGTCTATGCAGGAAATATAGACACACAGAGACCATGCCATGGAGGATGCCATCAGATCCTGCAGAGCAAAGGCATCAAACAGCCAGAAAAGCTAAAGCATCCTCAAATGACATTCTTTGACAAGGGGGGAAAAAAAGTATAGTGAGAGACTTTGGTAGATGAGAAAATGAGTTGTTCTACTTAATTCCATCAAATGTTTGAGGATTCAACCTCTAAAAAAGTTAAAGTATGGATAACCTGAAAGAAACAGAGCTCTGTAAGAAGAAAAAGACCATATCCACCCACTACCACCCCCCCAAAAAAACCCCCCACCAAACCCCAAAAAACAAACACATACAGCAATTTTTCTTACTGGGGAGAGAATAAAATCATTTTGCTTTGACCTTTTCCTCACCTCTCAGACACAATAGCCATAGCTGCTATATATAAACTTTAGATGCTCTGCAGCTCTGCTCAACCAAAGGATATTTATTTTTACTCAGAAAGGCTAATGGTAAAAGAAATCAGGGGATATTTTATTTACACAGTGATAAATTAACCTATGTATCACTTCTCTAAGGGTAGCTCTAGGAATGACTAGGATGCAGAGGGATCCAGATGGATTTTTTTACCTCCTTTGTTAAAGCTCCCTCCATGGTATTTGCTGGGATTTTTCAAAGCTAAATGGTTGGAGGACACAAAGCTTTATTCTCACATTTGAGTCTTGAGGCTAGAGAAGCTTCTGCACTTATGCCCTAGCAATGTTTGCCTCCAGTAAATCCGAAGTATGCTGGGCAGCTGTTGAAGGAGGGAGAAAAGCAAAAAAGCCTTGTGTCTGAAACATTTGTGTTTGTGTGCATCCTACCCTGTACAGCTGGTCTGACTCAGCTCTAAGATGCTGTGCAGATGTTTCTCTGGAGCAATACCTGTGGGCAAATAGCATCAGAGTCCAACATCTATGTACATCTTCCTGATCTCCAGAGTTCATTTCGTCCCTGCTCTGTCATCTTTAATCGTGAAGCATTAGGCTTTTTCTTACTGGATATTCATGTGCATATGTTCAGAACTTACAGGGCGAATCGACCATTGTTCCAGTTTTCCTCTTGATGTCTTTCTTGCAAATCAGAGCCCAGGGACTTCCCACAAGCCCAAATTCCATCTTTTCAAAATTGATTACTTCTTTGCTGGGACACTGTTTACTCTACTGCAATTGTCTAAGATTCAGTTCAGCTGGTGCAAACCGACTTCATCTCTTCTGTAAAGCCGAGGCAGGATTTAGCCTGTATACCGTACAGCTCCAGCGAATGAAGGCAGATGAGATGCCCCCTCTGAAGCAATTCTACTGCTGCCTAGAGAAAACGGCCCCAAGTCCAAAGTGGCAGTAGCAGCTTGAAGACACTCAGAGAAAGAGGCTCTAGAGACTAAACCATCTCATTCCAGCTCTGATGAGCTCATTCAGCTGGAAAGGCGGGGAATAAAGCAAAAGAAAACAAAATAAGCACGCATTCCTGTCTGAAGATGGGATCACGAGGCAGCTAGGCACTGACATACCATGTAAATGGAAACAATTAAGCACTAGAACAGAATAGTAGATATATCACTAGAATTATCAAAGGAATTTTTTGAGGAAAACCAAATGAATCTCCAGTGCCCTGAGATTTGCTGTTCCAAACTAAAGGAGCAATCCCCACTGATTAAATGGAGCTAACCCTAAGGTAGAATGGGATAATGGTAAAATATTTGTCATGCTAGAACGTTCCAAAATGTGTAAGGTAATCAACTTTTTAATGGTTCAAGTGTGGAAGAAAAAGCCTTATAGCAAATGAAGCTTGAGAGGAAGAGCAGCAGAACCCAACTGGCTCCATGGCAGTAGGAGACAGTCATGACCCCTCTTCAAGCTGAAAGCCATATGGCTCAGAAATAAGAGGAAATAAATTACCGAGTCATTAAGATCCCAGTGGGGCATGCAGCAATCTGAAACGGCAGCTGATCTCCCATGGTTTTACCCACTGATATTGTCCACTGCCAGGAAGGGGTAAATCCAGTGGCTACGCAAAGTTGTGCATCTCTGTGCATCTTTCACACACACTTGTGTGCACACATAGAGTCTTAATACAAGCTTTTAGACATGTTGTGAAATTCGGAGCGTTTTATGAAGATTCACAACAAAAGAAAAGTAGGGATGAAACATCATAGGAAGGTCATTAATGTGCACAAGTGGAGAAGAGCAGCTGGGAGCTCTGGTTGCCAGGCACACCTGCAGAAAGCCTCTGCCTCTCCCCATCACACATGGCAAGGTGAGGGGCAAATAGCATAATCTGGTTTTGCCTTTCAAAAGAACCTTGTGATAGCTTTTTTAGCTTGATTATGCCACACTCTTTGTACTTGTAAAGATTGCTTTCCTAATGAGGCAAGAAAGGTCAAAAGAAATTAACAGCCAAGATAACAGTTATCAGTCTGATATAAATATGGCAGTTCATAACATTTGAAATACACCACAATCTGTAATGGATAAAGGAGTATGAAGCTAAAGGAGAGTTTAAAGGGAAGCTGATATTAGCAACATCTACACTCAGTTCTCTTTTAAGCAGATGACTGGGCCACAATTGCTGTTTGCAGTTGTCACTGCTGAAGCCAGTGTTACCACTGATGCTTAGAGTAAGGACATCACTCACCCAGCATGGCTCGGCCTCTCCCATTCAATTGTTCAGATGTGAACTAAAGGCTACACGCATGTCCTCATACAACAGGGACCACATTTTAATGCCATAGGTGATACCACAGTGCCAGTAACCACTAAGAGGCACACTACAAAAATCTCCCTTGTCTGCACTGTTGGCTTTCCTGTTCTTCACAAGACCCATCTTCATCTCAACTCCGCAACAGCTGCATCACTACTTGTTTGCCTTTCTAACTCCCAAAATTATTTTACTAGTTCTGCCTAAATTCCCTTGGGAACCTGTTTCAGTAAGGTACAGATCACATGTGTAGTAAGTTATATGCCACACACACAGACACACACACACCCCTAAGCCTTTTGAGAGGTGCCTCTGGAGCTTGGATACAGAGAAGTTGAAGGCAAGAGCTGAACCACTGCAAGGGGCGAGTTCCAAATACAAGTCTGCTCTCAGCCCTTCCTCCTGATTAGGGGCTATTCCAGGTGATGGGTTTTCATATTAATGATTTTCAGGATCCTAGTTTACCTCCATAAATGTCATATATGCCTTAGGAGCTAAACCTTACCTTCCAAGCAAGGAGCCAGACAACCAGCAATATAATTGCTACAGAACCCAATTTCCACTGAAGTTGCTCATGGGGGCTTGATCTCGCATGCCATGCTTTAACAAAAGTGCCAGTGTCATTTCTGCCACTTCCCAAAACCTTGACTCTCCACTCGTCCTACGAGATTTAAAACCATTTGGAAAAATTGGTGGTGTACATATACCAGCATATTTTTTGCTCTAATGGGTTTCTCTCATTTCCATAAAGATATTAAATCTCTTTCATTATCACCTCTCTTCACTGAGGAATATTTTTCCACAGTAAATCACTCCTTCACAGTTGCACACTCACAGACTCCTCTTAGACAGGTTCTATTGGCTGGATTGGGTTTTTCATCACATTTCAGTCCTGAGCTTAAAGATCATTGAGTGTTTCCAATGACCACACAATGCTTTTTTTTTTTTTTTAAACAGATAATTTATTTGCAATAGTAGTGTGAGATACAGTAGAATACAAGTGGGAACCAGATTGTCATGTATTATTTTATAGTGCATTTTTCAGTAAATTATTCCAAATGTTACATATAGAAATTTTAAGTCCTATAACATTAGTTCTGATATCATGGTGACTAAGCATTTCAACAATAAGCAGTCTTGTGGAAAAAAAACAAACCAGGTACATAGTTTGGTTTACCCCATTTGTCCTTAATTACAGCCTACAACAGTATGATTTAGATCATACAAGTAAGAGTTCAGTCTATATTTGCCTCTTGTCTATTTAATAAGTTCTCAAGAAACTTAGATACACACAGGTTGATTTGAGATACAAAAAAATTGTGCACGGTGTTTTCATTTCTCCCCTTGGAAAGAAAGGTTCACAATGTAAATTCTCACATATTTTATTTAGATTTAAAATATTGGATGGTGTATAATATCCTGAATGTGTTACACAGACTGCAGATAAAATGTTGCAGAGCACAGCAGCAACTGCTCTGCCACCAAGCACTACAAAGGTGGAAATTTGAAGGCCATCTAGCTTTCCAAGCAGATACTGTGGCAATTATTAATAATCAGAAGTAAAACACATTTTGAAAAGCTGATATGCAAATACACATGACAAGCCTAAACACTACATGAGACAAGTCTCGCTCCTGCTTCCACCAAGTGAATGAAAGATACAGCTCCCAAATACTTCAACAGGAGAAGGGTTATGATGACAACTCAAATGCTGCAGGGTTTATTTTTTTCTTTCTTTCCTGAGAATAGTTAGAATTTGGCTGATAAATGCCTGATAATACCCAAAAGGTATTTGTGTTCCTCAGTCTAAACACCCTTAGCTTCCATCCTTTCTTTTCTGAAATCCAGATGTTAAATATTTTGAATGCATTTGTTAAAGGACAAATATAGCATTGGAAACAATTGTGCCATTATGGAGGAGTGAGACAGTCACCCATGGCTTTTTTAGGACCCCAAAATGACAACACGTCTGGCAGACTTCCTGTGATGTCCATCCACCATCATAAACAAAAGACATTTATCATATCCTACCCCAACCAAGAAATACTTTAAGAGGATACCACGTTATGCTATGAGATGCAATTTAGAGATTAAGGTCTTTAGAACCTAAGTCTCACTCAAACAGTACTAAAGTACGTTTTAAAATCACATTAAAGCAAAAGTACTTCCAATCCATAAAAAGGTCACACAAGTCTATTGTTTAACCAGATGTGGCTATTGTACGGTGATGATAACCACTGCAAAACAACTTAGAGAAGCACATGTCCCTGCAGGTCAAAGCTAAATCAAGTCCTAAGGGATACTGAAGAGCAACATTCCCTTACATGAATGGCGATCTCTTGCAGTAGGGCAGAGCTGTCTGTGATGACGGGCACTCCTAAGGATTTAGTTTAGGGTGGGTTATAAACCTCAAGTCAAAAGCACCTCCTTCCAGAATTAAGTATCTTGCTGAAAGACTCTGATTTGGGAAAAAGCACAGTGAAGTGCATGACAGAAGCCATCGGGCCACAGAAAAGCTCAGCATGACTTCTACTGCAGTCAGTGCCAACCTTCTTCACAAGTCTTGTGCTGTGGGAGCAAGAGCAGACTTACCATATCTTGCTTTCCTACTAAAGTCCCATGGCATGGCAACATCCTATACTGTCTTGTGATCTCTATTTTAGCCTCCTTTATTTCCCCTAATCTTTTCAGGAGTCTCAGTATCTTTTCTCCGATACTCTGTTCAAGCAAGGAGTTCTCCTGGGACTGGTTCTGAGCATTTACCACACTTCATTAATAGTGTTTGAATGAAAAAATTATCCCAACTGAGGTGGCTGGTGCTATGCTCTGTTACGCTCACCTCAGCAGAATCAGGCTGGAGGAAAATATGCACTAAACCATTTGCGTAAAGGAGCCTTAAGCTTAAAACAACACACAGCTTCTTATTTAAATAACACAGTACCATGCAAAATTCACAAATTAAGAGCTTCTAAGGAGTGTCTTTAAATACAAAAACGCAAGTCTTTGATTAAAAATCCACCAGTGCTGTGTATTACTCTTTACCTGTTTAGGCCATGCAAAAGGTTTAATCAAAGTGTCCCTTTAACAAATACAGCATTTGTAGAAAAAGGAAAAAAAAATATGCAAAAAAAGCAAAAAAAAAAAAATCCAGAACAAATGCCTAGACAAAAACAAACCCAAGTTTTTATCTTTCTTATTGTTAGCATGGTATTTACCCATCGGAGGAGAGGTATGCAGGGGTATGAACACCACACCGGCATTCCCCTTCCCCAGGAGACTGTGGGAAGGAGCTCTTATCTGCAATTTGACATCGTCCCTTGCAGGTCCCTAACCATGCTCATGCCCTTGAACCGAAATGCTGTCAGTGTGTCAGGGCACAGCTAAAGGACAAATACCATCCGTTTTACCAGACTTGACAGGCAGCTGCTGCTGCAATACTGCAACAGGTATGTGATGGGGAGCATGTCTGGCCAGAGGACTCATGCGTTGGGAGTGGGACTGTCGCTGGGTCACCCAAGGAAGCCCTGTCCTGCACCCATGTGCACTACCTGGGGGCATGTGCAGGGGAGAGATCACAACCTAACTGCAAATGCATGAAGGTGTCATGAATCTCAGGCTCAACGCAGGGAACTTCCACCACACTCTGACAAGGTTCAAGACAAGACAAGTGTGAAAGTAGGAAAATAAGCATGGCAGGAGGTGCTGGGACTACACAGTGCTGCAAGCTGGGACAGTAGAATTGCCCTTGGATCATAGTGCACAGGTTTGAGGGTAGCACTGGTTTATTATCTCCTTAGAAATATCTAGCTCCCTGTAATAAAAATTGCACGTACAGTATGTTAAAGAGCAGACAAGGCTATTACAGCCCACAGTCAGGACTAATGCTTTTTTCCCCCCCACTCTTATTGCTAAATAGGCAGGAGTAGCTTTTCCATTTCAAAATAAAAACTATACAGTTACACTAATGATACCGTGCTCCTGACTGCTCTGCAGCTGCATATTGTAAAACTCAAAGCCACTGATCAGAAACAAAAGCAGTAAGTCAGTAACAGCTTTAGAGAAATGTTCTGCTGGGGCGATTATATCTGTCAAAATACTTCCATAAGGGAAGGACTGATTACTGAACACATTTCATGTCCCTTTCCCCCTAAAAAACCCTGCAAGTGCCTGCATATTTTTCTAACAACAGATAAAGAAACCTTTGCCAGAGGTGTAATCAAGACTATATGAACATTGGAACAAGCATGAATCCTGTTCAAATAGCTAGGCATCAGTTACAAAAAGGAAATCCAGAAGCAGTTATATTTTTATCATCCGTTATAAAAAAATATTTCCCAGTGTTTCAATACAGTTAAAAGTTAAAAACTCTCTACATTACTAATAAATTAAAAACCCCATATCTCCAACCATCTTGTAAGAAAGTAGGTAAGTAATTTAAACCTTTAGTTTACATAAATTAGCACAGAAATGTGTATTTGAACAAGTGCACTGAAAACAGATATGCCTTCTTTTCTTCTGATATCTCTTATTTGAGTTATTAAGTAACAGGAAAGCCTTTATACTCTTTGCATGACCTTGAGAGTCTGCTAAAACTAAATGGTCAACAGTCAAACCTCAGGAGAATATTTCATCAGATAGACAATGACAAGAGGGAGTACGAAATAAAGTCAAATGCTTTGCAGCCTTTTTACAATAGACTCCAACATTCAATTTCAGTGTATTTACTCCCAGGAAGGGATGAAGGTAATAGATTTATACTGCAAATCACAAGTGAAATTTGATGGGCTTATAGAATTTTTTTTTTTTAAAAACCTATTAAAATACCATTTTTTTCAGAGGCAGTAGTGACATACATGAGTGGAAACAACACTCCTTTGCTTGACAGTGGATAAAACTCTTAAATAGTGTTGGTGCTGTCCCTGAACCTCACAGAGAATGCTTAATGGATAAGATGTTCTAATCAGAGCTGACAACAGCCAATTAAGTGTCAGAAGAACAATCTGATAAGTAGGTCTTCATGTCTATAGGCATTTCCTGATATGTCTTAACTGTCAATCTGAATGTTAAACATCTCTATCTTCATCTCATTATTGACTGATTTATTAAAGGAGAATAGTTTCATCTCTTTTTTTGACTTTGGGGTTGTTCCAGAAAGAAGGAAAGGAAAACAGTAGGAACAACTCCTGATTTGCAACAATAGGTGGGGAATCCTAATTATAGCAAAGACCTAATCTTCCAACCGAGCAGGTGTATGGTTTGGTGACACCACTACCACCCAGCTGCCCACACCATACCTTTTAAGAAATGGTAGACACTCAGTCTAGAGGAGATCTGTTTCTTTAATGGGTGGAAGGATATCTGTGGACAGGCTAGTAGGCTGCTCTCTGCTTTCAGTGCTTCTTGCTAGTCATACAGAAGACAACACTTCGCTGGATGGATCTCTTCCCTTCTTGTCCTCGCCCCTGTCAATATCAATCACATGAACTATGCCAGGCTTCAGGATCAGGTCGTCGGTCTCTACATGGCTCCTGTTATCATCCACTTCGATGTATTTTCCTTTGGACGGCTGGGTAGCCTTACTGAAGACGTCTTTAAAACGGCGCTTGAGTTCAACGTCTGGGCAATAGACATACTCATAAAGAGCACCAGCAAGGACTGCTCCTATTATTGGTCCCACCCAATACACCTGCAAAAAGAGGTGTGAAAAAGACAGGCATGAAGCTCTAGAGCAAACAAAGATGCCAGGGTCTCAGAGAAAAGCATGTCATTACAGACTTCACTTACAGAAAATTTCTGCAAAATGTCCTGGCCCAATTGTTAGAACCAATTCTCCAGAAATGCATGGTCACATAGTTCCCTGGCTTTCACGAACAGAGATGAAATCTACCATCACACCAGTTTGTGAGCCAGAGAAGTCTAATTACCCCAGGTTTCACAGATGAAACCTGGAGATCAGCAATTAAGTGACCACTCTAAAATCACATATGAAGTTGGTCAAAAGGCAGTCTCTTAGGTAGTTAATGATATTAGTCCTAGATCTACTTTTTCTTCCTTTCTGCCTCCTCTCAGTCTCTCTTTCACACATATTTCACCCCCTTCAGAAATACTCCCTAGTAACCTTGAACCTAGTCATCTAAACTACCTTACATCCATAGGTGTGGCTCTCCCCCAAAAACTCCTCTCATGCCAGCGCATAGGGAATCAACAGGCAGTGGACCCCACAGACCAGAGAAGAGGGACCTATGCTGACATGTCAGTGAGGTACTGCAAGTATTTCCCCAATACCTGAAAATAAATTTCTGTCTGCATGTCTGGTTACCAATGTTCTGGGGCAGACTGGCTGAGTGGCAGTGAACCTATGGATACTTCCCATGGACAGACACACAGGCATCCTCTCTGGCTGCCCTAACTTCTCCTGTTAACAGAATGCAGCTTTTTTTCCTCTCTTTATGGGAGATTTAACTTTTTTTTTTTTACTTTTCAACTTTGCCCAATAAGGCAAAAGTACAGGTTTTTCATCATCCTTATTTGGATTAACCACAGCTATAACATTTGAGACAAAAAAGGCCACAGATCCTGATGGAAACATGCATGTCTTGTCAAATACAGCTCCGCAGTCACCTAAGACATAACTGCTCTGGCATAGCTTTGCTTTTAAACTAGAATGGAAAAGATGATTGAGAAGCAGACCCACATCTTCAAAGATAAATAGTTTTGTGGAGTTCTATTGATCCATGTCTTTCCAAGAGGCCTTATCTAAAGTTTCATCGCTCATGGCCAGTGGTAGACAACATACATAGACTGTTTGCAAGATGACACACAAAAATAAACACCAATGTAGAAAACCGATTTTCTTTCTGCATTGTCACCCAAGGTGACAATGAACTTCTAAGAAAAAAAACCCCAACCTTTCCCAGTGTAGACACAAACAGTTCTACTTCAGTATTTCAGACTCACATTTCCAAAATAATCCAAATTTGCTTTCTGATCCTGTGGAATCCAACATGCAGTTAGCTACCTGATTATCTAATCTGAATAAGCAAATACAACCAGCACACACAACTTTGTAGGGTACCCATCTACTTCAGCATGACAGGCAGCAGTTCTGCAGTTAGTAGGTGCAGAAGCCCACAGGCTCCAATGGCATGCCAATATCACTGCTCTAGAGAAGGAGAAAAGACCATCTTTCCAAGTGACCAGGACAGCAGCTAAGATTTTCCAACAAGTTTCTCCATGGTACATTTGTTTATTGTTTACAGCTTTAATAATAAATTACAGGCTCCTTCAGAGTATGGATAATTAATCTTGTGAAAAACTACAGCAGTTTTTCATATGAACAAGCCATTTACTGGTAACTGGGTAAATCTGCCTCAATAGGATAACTCTTGGGAACAAAGTTACACATGGTATCGTGTTTGCAGAATTGGAGCCTTAGGGCCTGAAGACAATGCTATTTCTGTTATTAGCTTCAGCGGGAGCAATGTGGGCTTCAGACTTTAAAAATCAAGAAAATCCTTATATGCACTGTAATATGCAGCTCTTACAGTTAGCACTGAAACTGTCCCTAGAAGTGCCTTCCCCATCTTTAATTAGGTGACGCTGAGCTGCAATCCATCCCTCCCTTATAAAGGATTTTAATAAGTGTAAATGTAGTGGGATCCTATAGAAAATTACTGCATCATTCACAATATGTTTATCAAATTGTTTCCTATGCAAATATTCCTAGTTAAGCTGACACTTTCAAACTGAAGGAGGTAACATCTGGTCTGGTCTGCAAAGACCAGACTGCAACCCCTTCATATTTCACTGCAGGCATTTGCCGAGGCAGGTTCTCCCCCAGGATGCGGATCACAGAGGGTCCCTGCTCTCATTTTAAACGTCTGTCCCAGTTAGCTGCAGAACCAGACAAAACATGAAGCTGACAGAATTAATTCCATAACTTCTCACCAGTGTGACCAAGGGGTTTGCAATCTGCTTTGGAGGATTTTTCTTTCTAGCAGTTCAATTCTTTCAGTCTTGCTGGATTGCTCTTTTTGTTTTGTACTTTTTGTATGATTTCCTCTCCATCCCAGCTACTATCTCTGCAAAATGGCCCCTGAACAGCAAGATGCTATTCCAGTGTGCTCTACGCTGTGCTGCAGTCCCAGGTGAGGAGCGTAATTATTTCTCCTAAGCTTGTGGCAGGTCAGCACCTGTCTTTCTCAGTGATGGTCTCTGTGGGATGTACTGGGATAGGTAACTAAAAGCAAATGATGTATGAAAAATCCTGATAGCTGTTTGTCGCTGTGGTGAAGAAGGAAGCATGAAAGCAGAGTTACCCATTGGTTTTCCCATCTCCCCATGATGACAGCAGGTCCAAATGATCGAGCAGGGTTCATACTGGCACCGGTGTAATTGATCTAAAGCAGAGACAAAAGTGTTACCTGTTATTAAACTCTTAAAATATAGTTATTTGGTTTCTCCTAGTCCTTGTGCTATGGCGACACCCTGGTTTTGCATGGCTTCTAATCCTGACAGCAAGTATTGTCACTCTCCCAAGTCTTATTACAAAATTAACAAAGTCATCAGACAAACAGGCAGAAGACCTCTGATGCAAAACCCCACCCACGGGGACCCTCCTGCTACTGCAAAGGGATTTGCGAGGATCCATAAAGAATATGGCAGCTATATAGCTATAGCAGCTATAAAGGCCACAGAAAATCCCATTTACTTTTGATGTAGTCATAGAGGTACATGCAGTCTATTTTTTAAAGAGAAGACCTTAACTTACAGCAAACAAGTGTCCAATTGCAACAGAAAATCCAATTGCTAAAGCTACTGAACCAGTGACATCACTTCGTTTTGAATCACAGCTGGCAAAAATAGTAAAAACCAGCTGGAATGTAATTATCAACTCCACCAGGAGGCCATGGCCAGCGGAAAGATCCCCATGTACCTGAAAGAAGAGAAAGAAACACCAGAGATGAAACAAAAGTGGTTTTGTAAATCAAAAAGCCACCAAATACATTAATTATATTCAAATGAAAGGTGTTTCTAAATAGTACACAGCGAAAGACAAGAGTGAAATTTAGAGGTACAGGTTCCCCCCCACTTTTCTCCCTTTTTTTTTTTTAATTTGAGAGCCATGGAAAATTACCGCTGGACTGAGAACAGAAGGCTTAACAGTAACACCCAACAAGAACTTCAAAGTTACGCTGCAGAAGTACAATTTATTTTTACACAGGGATTTGCAAATGCTGCACTTCCCCTTTACCATTTTTTTTCTTGGGAGCACTGTAATTTACTATTCAATTATAAATTCGTTAATTAGCCCTGACTTAATTAATTTAAATTTCAATTAAAAATTAAGCAGTGTGCGGCTCAAGTGCATTTTTAGTAAGTCCTGCAACAGGGCTAACTGATGGCATTCCTTATTAGTTTAGAACAAAGCTGAAATCTAAGCCACCATCTCCTTCAAAAGTATGCCATTTTAAATTGATGTTTTTTCAATCCCCATCATAACAGCATAGAATTAATTTCCCCCTCCTCAGATCATATAAAAATGGCATTTCACACACACATTATTTAAATTTTGTGTGTAAATTAACATTACCTGCTATCTTCAGATTTGGGGAAGTTCTAGGAAAAAGAACTTCTTTAAAAAGAACAGCTATAGATATTTCACTGCATAAACCTGTCCTAAAGAGAGCTTTAAGCCACATCTAGATGTTGCAAATAAACCGGCAAGCCCTTAAAATCTCTGTTTGAGCTCTCTTTATTCTGCATGACACTGATTATATTTTCTCAGGCTCTAAGCTAGTCTAGTTTACGAGCTGGAGGAGAAGCTATTACCGCAGTGACTCCCAGGCCTCCCACCACGCTCGGTGGTGTGACGAGGTACAGGATGCCCGCGCCCACGATGGCTCCCAGGCACTGGGCAAGAATATAGAAGACGGACTTGGCGAGGCTGATCTTCCTCGTGCAGACCATTGCCACTGTCACAGCAGGGTTAATGTGACCTCCACTGATGTGTCCAAAGCACTGCACCATGGTTGCAATGCTGAGTCCAAAGCAGAGGGAGATAAGGACCATGTCTACAGGCAGGGGCTTCTCTGCTCCACCCCAGTTGATTGTGGAGCCCAGGCTTAAGAGGACAAAAATGAGCATGGCCAAGAATTCCGCTGAAACTGCTTTCCAGAAGGGCTGAGTCCAGACTCCTTTAAACGCCACCATGATGCTCTCACACTTACACAGACGTCCACACTTACTGAAAAGGCAAACAAAGGTTCATCAGAAGTCACCAAATAAGCCGTAAGCTCTTCCATTAGGGGGTTGTTGTCCAGCAGACTTTGGAGAAAAGGCAGCAATGCTGAGTGTCCCTGGTCGGGGACAACCACAGACTGCACTCTCAGAGCAGTCTGCCCCTAAAACATGACCAGTGTTCCAGCATCTGCAGGACACAAGGCGATTAATCACCTCTTGTGATAAGTCTGTCTGTATAGTTCACAAAAAGGAACCTCTGTAACTTTTGAAATAAGTCAGTATGAAAAAAGGTATATTCTTCTACAGCAGCTGACTCAGAGTCTGCAAAGCCCTACCACTTTCAGTGGCCTGTTGACCATCACACTCATTAAATCAGTGGGTACCCTCTTTTTCTGAGCATATCTGTACTTCTCACAAAGCACGTATGATAATTCAATTAAAAACAGCATCTTGGTCAGAGGTTTCCCTGGAAGCTATAAGAGAAAGTCTATTTGTTTGAACATTCACACAAACCAATATTTCAATTTATACTTATGCAAAGAAGAGTTTCTTCACTGTAGACATAGGGTAAAAATCAAATTCAGCCAGGAGAACAGATGCAATTCTAAATTCTGACCTTTAAATCAATCATGTAACCAATAAAGTGCGTTCTTTTGGTCTAAGGGTACCAAGCAAGCTCTAGAATAGAGCAGTATTTTTTGTATAAGTGATATGTAGAACTGTGTAGCAAAGAAAGAAGTGTCTTAATTTTCTTCTGCATCTAGAGATACTACTTTTTAGTCTCCACTGCCTTCCTGATGAGTTACAATTTTGCTAGATGTTCAGATACCTACGAAAGTGGGTCACCAAAGAAGTTATTTGTGGCATCAATAAATGAGAATAAGCCAAAAGGGAAGCATTTTAATGAGGTTCTAAGGAATGCTAACAAGATTCTTCTCTAAAAACAAAAGCAAAAAACCTCTAACCACTCTAAAAAGTAGAAAACAAAAGAAAGTCTATTCAGTTGCTACATTTAGGAACAAAATTTCAAGTGGAAGATGGATGAATTTATGCTCAGTTATCTAAGGTAACTGAGCTACAATGCATATTTAATACCACTTACACCAGAAAGAAGCATAAAAGGCATGTCTGCACTTTTCAAGTTATTGCAAGACGAACAGCCCATGAATTTCTTAACAGTTGCAGTGAGTTACAGAAAGGCAATTTAATCCTGTGACTGGAGCAAATAATTTGTTTCCCTGTCTTATTTCTTATGCTAATTTACTATGTATTTTGGATAGGTCATTTGAACTCTCAGTTATCCAGACTCTCACATGAGAACAAGAATTACATTATCTCCTGCAAATGGCTGTTGTAAAGTTCTTGTGAAATGAACCGAGAGACTTGATCAGGTCTTACTCTGCTAGAGAAGAATTGAAGCCGGAACCTCAAAAGATAAAAGTCATCCCCAGAATCTTCTGATTTTGGGTCAAACTCAAGACAAACGGAAAGATGTTTTTGTAAGATCTCATATTAACAGTCAGTTAATGACCAACTACCTAGACTAGACTTCTTGTTCAAAATGTCTCCAAAATCATTGCCTCCCCCAGTGCTGAAGCTCACAGGTATTTGGTCATCCTTACCTTTGAACCCGATGCCCAGATTCTCACTGAAACCTCAAGTCTTACCTCTGACACCCTTACTACTTCGTCACTAATAATTTATTTTAGGGGCCTGAGAGAGATGCAGGTGCTATATCCATACTGAGAAAAGCTAATTTTCCCAGGGCATGTCCGAGGTGAACATTTCATATACGGATGAAGCACATCCTGAAGCCCATGGAAAAGAAACCTGGATGCACTGTCAAGGGAAGTGGCACTCATCCACCCTTCTACCCCCAGCTCAGTTGGGATGCAACCTGGATTTCTCTGAGCTCTTGCTTGCTAAGCAAAATGCAAGCCCTGATGTCATATTCCAGACTTCTGGAGTTTCCATCCACAAAGGGCACTATGGGGGGAACTTAGGTTTTTGGAGCATCAGGGAGAATACAATGACTCCTGACTATCTGAGTGTGCCTGACCATCTCTTTCTGTATGCAGAGAATAGTGAGATCTGCAAATTAACAATACTCCTTCATCCTGTAGAAGTGGTGTGGAAAAGGGTGTTTGTATTGGGTATTAAAATTGTGCAGTTAGCTTCCCTCCAGTTGTGCAACATCTTGGAAGGACACATTGAGAGTGAGCGTGTGTGCACGCATGCACACACGTGTGCAAGAGAGAGATGGGGAGGATCTGGAAGACCACTCCTTCTCTGGAACTGCTGATGGGCCTGTCTCGAAGGAGGCTACCACTTATGAAGGGCAGATCTCATACTGCTTCTCCAGCTGAGACCATGTCCAATCAATTCAGTCAATATTATTTACAGCCCTGATAATACGAAAATATTGCATGCAAGCCAAAAGCATAACTCAAACAAAGAAGCTCCTTGCTCATCAACATAAAGTTTCTGTTCTTCTAAAACAGCATAATACATGGAAAAAAATCAAAGTGGTACACCTACACTGTCAGCCATACTTTGATAGTTAGTGATCTAAACATCTATTTTTAATGCACACATGTTTTTTGGAAGCTGTTTTTCTATTATTTGAACACCCAGCAAAATGCCCAGTTGTCACCACCAAATTTTTCTTTCAAACTGCACACCTTTCTTCCTCACAGCAAAAAACCCCTACAAATGTTAATAAAAGCTTAATACTGTGTTTGAGCACTGAGTGCAGGTTTTTCACTTAAACCCAAAAGCTATGAGAGCAACTTAGAAATCAACACTACCTCCAACATCCAGTATTTTTTCAGCATGCAGTTAATTTAAAGGCTTGAGATGAGTCAGAGTGATGGTTGTTCCAGGTCTGAAACTAAAGTGTGATTTTCCAGCAGCTAAGAAATTTTTCAGAGTAATTGTTGTTCATGGTTGCCTTAGATAAATACCAAATACAACAGAAAACTAGAATGACACTTCCATGATATGGTCACACATTAATTTCACATGTGGACACAACTTAAATTCTCTATCCTGGACTACAAGATTACACAGCGGACTGCGTCTGATAGGATACAAGGTGGGTTTTGACAGGTTACGTCGCCATCAGGACTGCAGACATGATTATGGCTTCAAAGCCATAACAATATAAATAACAACAAAGGCTTTAGTACAAAAGTTAAAATGCATTTTAAAAATTATTCCTTTTCTAACTAATATCACTTCAAGGAGCAGAGTAAACAGCCTGGACGTGGGCTTGCAGCCAAGCACTCCACACGACACCACTGTCACAGAAAAGTTTTGTACGCGCTGCAGCTATTTACAGTGGCATCTCTGCAGCAAACTCAAATACTCCCCGACCTGTGCTGGCACAGCCCACTGGAGCTCAAATGAACATTAGGCACCCGCTTGCCAACTTGGGGGGAGGTGGGGGACAGGCTACTGTTGCAGAATGCACCCTCCTAGGGTTTGCTTATAACCATTTCGCCCAATTTTCTAATATGATGTTGAACGAACGACTGGTATCTACCTACAGAAGGTGGGAAGGGGAGGCTTGGAAGCCCAGTACTGCAGCTTTTTGGCTGTGCTGGAGCTGGGCTTCTGTACACACTTCTCTCAGTCGCACGACCACCAGTGGTGAATAAAACAAATTTTTCGGGTGTGGAAAAGGAGGGGGGTTTCCAACCATGTGCCCCGCTTCGCACCTCTGGTGTTAAAACCCAAGGGCGACCGCAAGGCTCCGGAGGGAGAGCCCGCTGCCCTGGGAGCCATCCCTCGGTGCAAAACGCCGGGAAAAGGCAACTCTCAGCACCTCCGAGCTCCCCGCCAGCACATTAGGGCGACCCAGCTGCGCACTCCCCCCGGGACCGGACACCCGCGGGCGCGGAGAAGCGGCACCCCTCCCGCAGCGGCGCGCCCCGCTCCCTCCTCCCCGAGGCTTTCCCATAAAGTTATCATCGCTTTGGGTGAGCCGCCCTCCACCTCCGTCACCCCCTCCGCGCCCCGCACTCACCCGCTGCGCGGAGCGGGCGCGCCGTCGCTCATGCCTCCCCGGCGGGCGCGGAGCCGCGGCAGCGCGGGGGAGCGGCGCTGGCCGGGGTGGACTCGGGGCGCGGCGGGGCGGGGGGGGTGGCACGGCCCCCAACCATGCGGCTGTCCGCCGGCGCCGCGCCTCCCTACCTGCTGCTCCGTGCGGGCGGAGGTGACTTGAGAAAGTGCCGCCGGAGCGGCGGCCGCGGGTCATTTGCGATCATGTGAATATGCAGATTAATTCAAGGGGTTCGCGGCTGCTTGTTAAAAGCAGAAGCCAGGGCCAGAGAGAGCCCACTGTGCCCCTGCAGCGAGGGCTGCACAGGATTAGGGAAAGGCTCAAAGATTTTTCGTTTTTTTTTTCTTTCTCTGCTGCACGCTGTATTGAAGGAAAAAGAATCTAAGCAACTCTGCAGCCAAGGAGCTTGATACATCTGAAATACCTCGTAGAACTCTACTGGTTAGAAAAGAGAGAGTGTTTAATTCGTTGGAAGTTGCTAAATTCAATAAAGTTTTGCCTAGTGGGGAAAGCCAATGGAGGCCACTGAAAAGAACTGTTCAAATTAGACTGTGATACTATTGAGGAAATTATGATGGTCCTCACCTTGAGGAGAGCCCAATAACTCTACAGCATTAAAACAATACAGTGAAAAAACAGCCCTTCAGATAAGAAGGAAGAAAGAAAGAAAGTCACCCAAGTTTCCAGGCACAATTATTTCACTAGAGAATGCATAGAAACTGGCACTTGAAGAAGACCAGGGTGAAAATGTCACAAGGTATCTAGAAAATCCTTCTCATTCAGTGGCTTAGACCTTCACATGCAGTAAAAGAATCTGCGCATAAGTTATAGACAAAACATTTTAAGAGATATGTTCAAGTATTAAAAAAGGTTAAAAGAGCATATTGCCATATATCCATACAGCAACCAAGAAAGAATGAAAGTTTGGTATGATCAGCCAGCCTGTACTAGACACACTGTACAGATAATCCTTCTGACCACTAGAAAACAGTGCAAGAGCTGAAGAACTATTTTGAGCATGGAAACCCTGGACAGAAAGCCCTCTCTTAGCTTTTGCTAGGAGATTGTAGGTAATAATTTACACCAGTGAAAAGCAACTATAGTGTATAACACTATCAATTCAGGATGCCCTAGACAAATTTGTATGCAGAGCAATAAAAAAAGTCATGCCCCTGTGTTAATACTTCATGATCAGAGTTTATAATAGATGCAAGGTGATCATAAAGCACAAATGTAGGTGTTTCTCTTACATTTGTCTGCCATTTTCCCTAAAGCTATGTCATAAATGACACTAAGAGACGTTCACAAATTGATGGCAAAAGAAAAACAGCTGGCTAGATGTTTGCCTTTCTTGTTCTCAAGCTTTGCTTCATTTGCGTATGTCTTGAGCTTCATCAAGAAGGGGAACAGTCATCATCACACAGCTCTGCTCTTTCATTTGGTGCATTTGGTTCTCCAGTCTATGCCCTCCACAGCCCGCTACAGTGATTCCAGAAATTTCAAGTCCTAACACAGTCTTTATTGATACACAAGACCGTCATGTACCTCATATACTCACAGACCACCTTTTTCTGTTGAGACTGCAGTAGAAGCTCCTCACAGGGGAAGGACTTCAGCTAGGATGTTCCTTCACATAAGGGGCTTTTTACTCCTTCTCCCTTTTCCCAAGAACAAACAGCTCCTTGTTAATGCTCTGTTTCAAACACCTGTGAATTCCCTTGACAAGGCTTGAATGTGCCACATGTTTTCCCACCTGCATTTGGTGAAATCATTATCTGATTATTTCAACCTTTTACACCACAGCTACTTCTGTCACATAAATCCTTTTCTTTTGTGTTCCAAAAGCTACAAAAGGCGCCCATACCTTCAATTTCTTTCCAGTTTTGGAGCTGGTTGTTTCAAATCAGGGCTGAGGTAACTTTCACAGCTCTGCCCTGATAACACACTTGTTTTTTGACACCTTGAGGACTCAGGTCCTGCAGCCTATTTGTTTGTTCACAAACAAAATTCACTTAGTAAAACCAATAATTGCTTTTCCTTGTCTTGCAGATAGTGTATGTCTGCTCTTTTTGCAGACTGCCACAGAGAGAAGCCATAACATTAATAGCTTCTGTCACTGCTACCATTCTTATTGCGATAGATCTTCTGGAGGATTAGACAAAGGTTGTGGCCACATAAACAGAGAAAGGCAGCGCTTCGGGCACAAACCTGGGGCGAACTGCACTGTGCCAGCTCTGATCAAACACGCGAACTATGTTTTGTTGAGAGCACAGAAGGCAGGGAAGACATCACTTGAGATGGCACTGATAGAAGAAGGCTGCTTCAGCTTGTCCAGGGATAAAATCTTCAATGTTGGGAGCTGGGACCACATAGATTTTTTTTTTTTTACTTATTTACTTTAATCTTTATTAAACCTGGGTTAACTCATTTTGGATTTCTGCCCAGGAATGAAATGTTCCTCCTGCTGCTGTGCTCAACAGAGTTCAGGAAATAACTTACAAAAGAATGTATAGGAAAAATTTAAAAATTGTGTTAATGCTCAATCCGTGTCTGAGGTGGGGGGAATGTGCAGTGGAATCTCACTGTGCCTGTGCTTCTCCTTCACTGAACATGAAATCTGAGTTTCTACAGTCATTTTTAGGGCATCATGAATTAAAGATCTCTGTGGAAACGTAAGTGGTGAGAAGATGCTGCAACACATAAGACACATTGCCGTTCTGAACAAGGAACAGTTGAAGCGTGCTGGATCTGGGCTTTCAGTTTGTTCTGTTATGGAGGAGAGGGCACACTGCCAAAGTGAGAGAGGAATGTGCAAACAGCTAATTCCAGCTAAAACAATATGAGCACTAGATTCTGTCACCTCACTGAATAGCAGTGTGGGAAGAGTCCCTTCACTCCTATGGTGAGTCTCATAGATATCCATCCTGTGCAACTCTGTCAGATTGTGGGGTTTGTCAGATAAGACTGAAGCAGAGAAAAGAAAGATAAAAATAAATTTTAAAAAGGAGACATAATTTAGAAGAACTGTGTGTTTTCTCAGTAGTCCTTTTCCACTTGTACCCAAAGAATCTGAACTGTTCTCCCTTATGTTGCTGCTGTTAAGCTCCTCAGCTCACTTGGCTCCTCTCTCAGCATCACTTAAGGCTCTCAAGTTTCCAAGAGAAACAAGGCTTACACGCATGTGCCCTCTCTGTCCCCCTCTTTTTCTCTGACTGTTCCTGCCCTTTCCAATACATCTTGAATCCACTGGCCAATTTCAGCCACAGCTGATGGAGGATCAGAAATCCCAAAGCTGTTTAGGATCCTGCCAGCCCCATGAGCCTGATGGCCAGAGAGGCCTGCAGCTAGCCATGGCAGGAGAGGCTTCAGGAGGATTTTCAGAGGTGGCTAAGTGATGGAGGGACTTAGCTGCTGTTTTCAAAGTTGTGCAGACTCCTAGGAGACTAAATTCCTTTGACCTTCCTTGGCTCCTGTCAACAAGAGTGTCTGAAAGCAGGCTGTAAGCCTTTCAGAGAGCATTGATGCTTGCAGAAACTGTCAGACTTTCTTTTCTGACTGACTGAAAGTTTCATTCTGTTCCCACTAATAAATCCCCCTCCCCTCAACAATTTATGTTTTATAAGTTTGGCTTAAGCTTTTTCTACTAAAAGGATTTTACATAAAACACCGCTTACTGAAATGTGATCTTTGCACATTTCTGAAGTCTTAATTTTCCTGTGGTGTAATCTTGTTACTTAGGTCATTCATTTTGTCATGCCTTCGTATCAGTCTGGTCCAGGTTTGGCTGCAGGGCTATGTTCTCCTGACATTTAGAGCAAGAATTCCCTGGGAAATCAGTCAAGAGATTTGACATTGCTGCTGGCCAAACTCCAGCGGGTTTAGTTTTACTCTCCTTCTCTATTTATTGTGGAATCTGTCTGTCCACAAGCTGCACATTGAGTTCCATGCTAGAGAAGGAGAACTGAAAGGGACAAAATGGCCATTCATTTGGGGGATTCATTCAGGCTTTTCAGAAAGGTTTTACAAGAAGCTGTGCACTTGGATGACTGCTGAGCTTCCTTAGCCCTGCTCTGTTGCCTCCCTCATGAGACAACTGGGATTGACTACTTTTTCTTTGCGCTCTTCCCCCAGCTCAATAGGCAGTAATTACAGTTGGAAAAGCAAAATTAAGATCTAGGTAGTATAGGACCCACCTGGAGGATTTTCATACAACATGGCATGAACAGGCCCTTTGCTGGGAATATGGAAAGAAAAGAAAAAGGTCCTTTTTCTCCCCTCCTGCCACAAACTGCTGTAACTCCTATTGCAAAAAGCTGCATCAGTGGCAGACACAGATGGGATTTGATGAACTGGTGGGGAGGAGCAGGAAAGCAGCCCTGGGCACTCATGGGGGGTACAGGAGAGTCTGGGGAAGAATCCCAGGTCAACTGGCAATGGGGGAGAGAAGCAGGTCTCTTGTGGAGGGAGGCAATGACATGCAGCAGCATGGGGCAGGGTGCAGGAGGCTCTACCTGTGCCAGGAGGGAACAACAGCCCAACATGCTGGTGGCCTGTGAACTGAGGGTTGTGTAGTCTTAGACAGCAGGGCCAAAGAGGTTTGTCTAACTTTTCTAGATGAGACACTGAAATTTGGTTAAGCGCTCACAGGTTTTATCAGCCACAGAAAATGTAGTACTCCACTTCATATATACCACTGTTGTGTGCTCTCTAACATCCAGACATGTTTTCCTGATTGATCCGCGTTGCTCTCCCTTACAGTCTTGCTGCTGTTTCTAAGTTCCTTAGCTCCAAATGTGCAGCTTCTTCCCTCACCACTGCTTCCATTTCCTACAGAAATGAAGCTCAGTCTAAGAATAAAGGAGTTTAAGACGAGATGGCAAGATAATGTTTTCTAGTTAACATTACATATCGTAGACCATTACACTTTACCTCATGACACATTTCATGAGTTCAATATTTAGTTAAATACATTTTACAAAAAGCATCCTTGCTTGATTTGAAAACTCATGAGACAGAAAATCCACCCATTCCCTTGGTAGCTTATTCCCAAGACTAATAATTTTCATCACCAAAAGTGGTCTTTGTCTCTAAACTGAGTTTGTGTGAATCCATCTGCCATATAGTGGTTCTTATTATGCTGTTCACTCACAGACTAAAAAGCCTCTTGTACTTCTACTGTCTCCCCATGAGGATACTTACATAATGTGAGGATGTCATCTCTTCATCACCCTTTTGATAAGTTAAGCAGACTGAACGCTCAAAGTGTCTCACTCTGAAGTAATTTCTCTAATTTTTTTTCAGCTCTTGTTTGTGCCTTCACCACTTTTTAAACATGCTTTTTAAAATGCATTTTTAATATCAGTCTTCCAGCAGGCATATTCTGAAGTAAAAGCATTTCTTGTAGCACACCTAGGAATTGAATTATCCGTTCTTACTGTAGCATTGCATTGAGGAAGGATTCCTTCTTGCTTCTCCACAATAACTCCTCAGACCACGTCATATAGCCCTCATTTTATGGATAAGTCTTGTTTTGCTCCTAGATACGGAATTTTGCAGACATTCTGTCTGACAGGGATGATGCTAGATAACAATCCAGTCTGCTGTGTTTGGCCATCCTTTTCTCAACCTACTTACTTAAGCCATATTCAAACCCTACTGGCAGTGATTCTGTATTTACTTCCAGATTTACTCACTGAGGAAGACCCTGAAGCACATGAGGGCTCACAGCAATCCCTTCAGATTCCTGCCAGCTGCTGCCATGACTAGTCCATTAAGTACTTTCAGAGATCTGTCAACCAGGTCTGAAACCCTTTACCGCTCCATGGCTAACGTACGGTGGTAATACTTTCAACAAATATCAGCTGGTACTGTGGTAAAGCCCCTAGAAATACTCAAACTGTGCTCTGCACAGCTACCTCTGTCAACCAATGTGGAATTTAAAAAATTATAACTGCTTTGTGTTGTTGGGGGTTTTTTTGTGGGTTTTTTCTTTTTTTTTCTTTTTCTTTTTGGCAAGGCTGAGCCTCAGTGGCATAGTATATTTGATGTGCAGTCCAATGTTAAAAATTTGTTCTTTGTCCAAGCCATCTGCTGTATGTAATGTAATGATAATATATATAATACATATATAGTTTCATATTCATAGGATTTATATACCTAGTGGAAATGTATGCCATGAATGGGCTTATGCAGCATGTTCTGAGAAAGACAATTTTGCTTCAGATCATTCAGGCTGTCTTTGTAGATTACAATAGTAACTGTCTTCTTAATACTATGTATTTTACAGGCTTTTTCTTCCCTCTCAACATTAATACCTTCTAAAAGCTAAAACCTCAGGCCATAGATGTGAAGATGGTGATCTTTTTTTTATGCAAAGGTTCATCTTTCATTGAACTAACTGAAAAGCAAGGTCTGACTATGAATATTTACAAGTTCAAGCTCTTTTGTCCATAAGCTTCCAAAGAAAATCTGACAGCATGTTCTTCTCGAAATCCTTTGTAGAACATTAGCTTTGTTTCTGACAGTTTTTCGTGTTTATAGCCTGTAAAAAAAACCAAACCAAAACAAAACATATGAAGCCTAATAACTTGTGATTCAGGTGTCACATTTTTACTGGACTGGGAGAATGGTTTTAAGCTCGGAAATGGCAATGGGAGTCATTCAGTCTCTTTTATGGCAGAAACTGTACTGCTTTCGAGATTCGTGTTGGCTTAATCATCAGCAATGATAACAGAGATTGATACAAAGAAATACACACTTCTTACTGACATCTTCAGCTTTACTTATACCAGCTTATAGCCGCTGCATGGGTGGGTGGTTGGTTGATGAACATATGAGAACTGATCATTTAACAAGATTTTGTCTTCAGCTATGGAACTCCAGTGAATGTGCTCTAGAAAACAGTCTTTTGAGGCCCATAGCTCTAGCCCAGTATTTGCACGTTTCCTGACACCCCGCAGGGGTGGAGGGTGAGTGGCGGATGCTATCTGCCAAGACTGGATGAAATCAAGCACAGGGCCAGAGGGCTCTCCTGCTTCATGCTACTTTCACATCTTGTGTTTCTTTCCAAGCAACATTTTCTAATCTAGCCTCCATCACTGCCTTCTATGGGCATTTACCTCATGACACATTTCATCATTATAGATTGGCAAGCTGCTCTTTTGCTAAGCCAACTGAGGGGAAAAAATGTGCAAGCTGTGTGAATAATTAAAAACAATACCAAAACACATTTATTCCAGGAGACTTTGGGGATAATAAATATTTTTTTACTTGTTTGCGGACTTATTAATACAGAACAACTAGTCTGAGACCATTCTTCATGGCTTCCCTATTTAGACTCATCAGTCTTTTCCTGCACTCATGCTTTTGATAGACAGTAGATAGCCCTACTATAAGTTTCTGTTTACAGTGGATTTTGTGAGTTTTGTGGAGAGAACTATTTTTGTGAAGGCAGATATTGTGTTAAATTAGTATTAAAAAGGAGGCAGATAATGGCTAATGATACCTCTTCAAGGATACAGGCCAAAAATTCTGATTCCTGTTAAAAATAGGTCTACCTTTATAAGAACGCATGCAAAGAAAGGGAAATTTCCAAGAGGTTTATGGTTTCACATGTCCCTTTTTGTGTAAGCAAAACATCTACAATACCCATCTAATTTTCAGTTTCACCTTGCATACTTGACTGACATGATCACATTTTTCTTACCAGCAGCATGGTAGAACCAACATGCCAGGGAAAGGGATTCTTTTCAGCTACACGCCTCACTGGCACTGTTATTGGTGAGGCTCCCGTCACAGCGTGGCCGGTCCTTAGGGTGCGAGAGGGGCCAGAAAACCACCCAGCCTGGTCCTCAGTGTTGCCAGGTAGAGTTTGTAGAATGGGCTCTTCAAAAATTATTTTTGATTTGTGAACTGAACCTATTTGGTATGAAAAGCGCAGAAAGGCATGTCCATGCAGTCCTGCAATTAAATTTTTGCTGTCCAGTTTCACAAACTTGTAATTCATTCTTAAGAGACCGTCCTGACGCTAACTGCATTGTCTCAAAGAGCTGACAGCGTACCTGAGAAACTGTAGACATTTTCAAGTTTCCAAAACCGTGAAGAGGTATAAAATGCATATGATGTTCTAGTAGCCTGTAGCCAAGAAAACTAAGCTCTCTTTTTCCCTTCCCTTCCCTTCCCTTCCCTTCCCTTCCCTTCCCTTCCC
>WKFP01015095.1:1183397-1328471 GCA_011057875.1 Pterocles orientalis
GAAAGGTGTAAAGCAGAACTGAAAATGCTAAAAAGAATCTCTCAGAATGTCCTGAAACATATCTCTCTCCCTCTCCATGGCTTGCTCAGAAAGGTACAGGTTTGGTAAAGTAGCTTCTGTGGTTTCCAGTTAAAATATGTTTAGGGATATCCTTTTATACTAAAAAGCTGTTAGGCACGGTTTCCTAAAAACCGGGTTTTTCAGGCACATTTAGGAGTCTTCCTTAGGGCCACCTGCTTTTCAGAGGTGGCCCTTGCAGCTCTCACTGATGTTCCTGAGCCGTGGTGGCTCAGCCCACCTGAAAAGTTTTGCCTGCTTCCTCCAGCTGCTGACTTGCAGACTGAGCAGCCTAATGTATATCAGCTTAAGCTGGGAATTTCAGTTTTAGCATCGCTTTTAAGTAAAGCAGGGCAGAAAACACATTGTGAGCCAGATTCTGCCTGGTAACAGCACTTCCATTAGGGGAGTTTTTGTGCCATGTCCTGGACCCACTGCAGTCACTCAGCTGGAGACAGCCCAAAAGATTCCGGGAGAAATGGGAGAAGGGAATTTGCTGGCAGCATGGCTGAGACACTGAACAATTTTTTCTAACTTTAATTCTGTGTTTTTGTTTTCCCTGCTATTCTGGAGGACCTGCAGGGATCATGAGGATTTCAAGAAACATCATCCTCCCTCAGAGCTGAGCTTTTGCTGTGCTGCAGTCTTTGGGTACTTTCATCAGAAATACAATAGCAAACCAGCAATTTCTTATTGTGCACTGTCACCTCCAGCCACAATTAACATTTCCCCTTCTCATTAGTGGGTTTCCCTCTGTCCCTTTTCTGCTTTGCTTGCTTTTTTTTTTTTTTTCTTTTTAAGAGAATAGCAGAAGTCACAGCAAAGGTGACAGCTGGTGTCTATGGCTTGGCATGCATTAGAGGTGGAAACACCATAACTTCCTTGAAAGCAGAGAGAAGCTGCAAACCCACCTCTCCCTCTCCCAAGTTCCCTACTAAGAAACTTCCCCTCAAACACCTGTAGCCATACTCATGATCAGAAGAAGGTGCAGGTGCCCAAACTGCAGACCCATGGACCTGGCAGCATCCTGTCCCTGGTAAGCTAAAGAAGCAAAAAGAAAGCCTGTGCTAGAGGTAAACTTGCAGTCCCCACAAGTAGCTTAAATTCATTGGTAATAACATCGTGGCTCTGCAACATGCTAATAAAACACTTACGTGCCTATACAACATACAATACCTCTGCGTGTGCAATGCCACTATATTAATTCTCTGCTACAGCCAGAGATGACAACAGAGTTAATCTAAATTCTGTCTATACATCCTGAGCCAGCGGATGGGAGCTCTCTTTCTTTTGAGGGTGTATATCTTTATACACGTTTAAGATCTTTAAAGTCAAATGCAGGACTTAAGCTAAGCAGCTCCCACTACCGTTGTTGAGAAACGTTTGGCTGAATGTTATGAGACTCACATATATACGTTGTGTGTGGCACGTGCATTTATAAAATGTGCATGTATTTATATATGCATTTGTGCAAGTTTGTAGGGAGGGAACGTGTATGTAGTTGAATGCAGCTCTCTGAACACACGTTGTTTCTCTGATGAATTATAACTCATTCTGAAAACATAAAAATCCGTCTCTCTGTGTGTCTGCTTTTATCAAGAATGAGATAATTCAATAGGCAGATGCTAGTCTGCCCACATCTACTTTTTATACCCAAGTAACTAGCTTGGGAAAATTAAACCCTTAGCATTTAAAGTCGTACTGACATGTATTTACAGTCCACTGAGTGCTGATTTACATCTCTGTGTGCTGAAACACCCAGATAAACCAGCTCTGCTCCCACACCTTATGTCTCAGAATGCCGTTTCTTGAATGCAAGTATATGGGACACTTCAAATTTGCAAAACTTGAGAAATGAGCAGTATTGAGAGGTTCTGTGGAAACTGTGCTTTCTGTAAGGAATTTAAGGGGGAAAAGATCTGCATAGGAGGAATTGCTACATGAAGAGGACAAGACAGATATGTGTGCACAGATGGTGGCTGACAGTACCATACTCTCAGGCAGGCTTATTAGTGCAGCCTCAGTGCTATGATAACATAGATGTGCTGGGCTGGGGCTGGCTTACACTTGACAGCTGAGAGTGAATTGGCAATTGGTTGCACCCATTTGTGCAGACATAGGGTGGGAAATTGTATGTGAGAAGACAGAGGAGAGGAAGCAACAATTACATATATTTTTTAAAAAAGTTATGATCGTGGCCTTGAGATTTTTCCCTTTCTTGTTGTAAGGACTCTCGACCCTCTCTAAGGGTTGTTAATGACATCACTTTTTGAAGACAAATAGAAGAAAGCAACATAATCTGTATGAATACAGTTTCCATGTTGTTAGTAGACTCCACAGAGACATAGAAAAAGTGGCTATGGCAGTAGCAGATAAATCCTGAGGGCATCGAGCAGCCAGGTAAACTGAAGACTCTCACAAGGGGTGTCAGGACCTCGTGGAGGGCTGGGGGAACACAGCCCTGGGTACTGGGTTTTGCAGCCCTGGTGTTAGGGAGAAGGCAGGAGTTTGCATACATAGATGGGATCCCCTGTTTCTGCAGAACTATCCAGTCGAACATCACTTTTTTTTTAGGGCTACTGCACCAAAATAAAATAGCTTCTCTTTATTTGGGCTCAGAATAAAATAAGACAAGATTCTCACCCTGTCGCTGTCTGCTCTCCTCTGTACAAAAAGAACCGGAGGGACACTTTCCCCTGGTCAGACAACCTGGCACTGGTTTTATGCTGAGGCAGTGCCCAGGCAGGCTTGACAGATGCACAGTGTTTTGAAACAGAGCTCGCATTCTTAAGGCTGCCAACTGCCCAGAACAGAGCTGAATGATGCACTTCTCGGCTGGAACAAAGCTGGGAAGTCCCCGGCTTCCTCTGAGCCATTGGAAATAAAACATAAAGAAAGGGCATGGACATCCATGAGTTAAATTTCATTCTGACCCCTAATTTCTAACCACAGCTACTTATCCACATCGTTCAATGATTTTAGGAGAAGTGGTATAATTCCCTTCCATTTACAGGAACACGTTACCAGTGGGGAAACGGAGGCAGAGAGCAGTTCAAGTTTGTCCAACAAGTCCATGAAGTTACAGAACTTGGAGGAAGATCGAAGTCCAAGCCTGTTATTCCACCACAAGCAGAGCTACCTCTAACATACAGGAAACCATGGGACTCACTGCAATTAGCTACAGCGCCAAGAGCTCAGCAGTTCTCCCTCAAAATAGATATTTTTAAGAATACCAAACTTAATCTAAAACATTCTCATTAAACTAACTGCTATGACTGTTTCCCCCACCCACCCACAGATACATATTTCAAAAGGCAAATCAGTCCCAGGTATTTGGCGTTATGGACAGATTGCTTTTGCTGGGTCAGTCAGTGACACCCCCAGTATGCTGTGTTCCTGCCCTGTCCTCTGAACTGTAAATGATACAGGACAAATGCATCTGTATTTTTTATGAAGTGTAATAATTTATGATCTGACTTCAGACATTAAGTTCCAAGGCCAGATTCATTTAGTTTTTAAAGCCTCATAGCAGATTACACAACTGATAAACTGGTATTAACATTACAGCTAAAAATCTGATGCATTGTTAGCCTGAAGGACATAAAACAAAGACATATATATAATCTACAATGAAAAGCTCTATTAAAATATTTTCCTCTCACACTTTTGTAAAGTGTCATATTGTAATTTTCATTTAAATTTAAACTACCTTTAAAATTAAAGTGGTGATCTCCAATGACACATCACCGAGATAGAACAGCCCAAGGCAGGAGTAGCTCCAATAAATTTGGCCTTTTGGGGGAATTACACCAGAGGACATTCCAAGAGGATGTGCCATGTTTGATTGCACTGTGGCTGCATACCTCTGGCTTCTAGCAAGCAAGAGTTTACTTGCAGTTTTAGAAGAGATGGGCGTAATGGCTGAGTCTGAGCCTTACAAGCCAAATCCTACAGGAAGAGAGGAAATGATCTTATGTGGGCAAATACATCAGAATTTGAGAGTGCACATCTATGCAGTTTATTTCTTATTTTAATTTTAATTTATTTTTTAATTAAAAAGATTTTTACTTTATAATTTAATAAAATAATTTAAGTTTATTTAACACTGATGTATTTTAGAAGATAGGCAAATATGAAAAATTGTTTTCCAAAAATCAAGTTTTTGTTTCAGGAGGGAAACACAACGGTCTGGTGTTTGAAAGAGACAAATGAGCCAAGGGAGCACTCTCCTCCCACTCCAGCCCTCCCATGAACTTGCTGTAATGCCTTTACGGCACATTTGACTTGTCCTGACAACTCACCTGTATTAGAGAAGTGCTTAGAGATATTCAGATGAAGAAATATTTGTAACTAGAAAGCATTTACTGTAATGAAGCCCCTCAAAAGAGGCTGTGCATGCTGCAGCTGATCTTTAGTGTTATTGCTCTGAATGTTGTGGGGTGTATTTTCATTCCTCTTCTGCATATGTTCAATATAATTTTCTGAGCAAAATAAACATCTATGCACAGTTGTGGAGGTGGGATTTTACACTAGTTATAGTGGATGACCTTCAGTTGTTTTTTTTTGCCTAGCAGTTTTACAAAATATAAGCCAAGTTACAACCCAACCTCACACTTTGACCTTTTAAAATTTACTTTTAAAAATAGAGGTTATCTTTTATGCTGCAAATTATGCCCTTATCTCTTAAAATCCCATAAGTCAGATATCATAATCCCACTTCAATTATGCTAGACTCTTATGTTAATTTAAAATCATGTAACTTAATTCCTGGCAAAGCAGGCTGGTGATTTTCAAAATGTGGTTAATGAGGCAAAGTACAATCTAGATTCTGCTACTGAGATCATCTGAATCCCTTAGGTCGCTGAAGATGACTATGGAGAGGCTCTTCTTTACAAAAGTCTGGGTTAGATTTTCAAAAAATGAATTTTTAAGTGCAGTTAGGGGCTATGAAGTTTGAAGTTGAGCATACAAAGAAGTTAAATTACTTTCACTAGGGCCATAGAACAACAGTGCAGCTAAAACAATTACACTTCTGTGCACACACATGCTTTAAAGGCCTTAAATCACAAACGCAAACTGTACCAGATTTTCAAGATGACAGTCCAGGGACCGGATGTCTATGTCCATGGATGCATGCAAATCAATGTCATTGTCCCTCTCATCTGCACAAGCCAAACATTTGCTAATATCTTCTTTCACCCGCCCTTGACTCAAACAATAGCTTTATGTAAGACCAGTTAGTAGATGAAATCTTATGAGACTATACAGCTTTTTCAATACAATTACATCCCCTCATCCCTGAATTTCTGTCATTCCCTGATCAGATAGGCTGAAAGTTTGTCACTAAAGCAAGCTTAAGGTGAAGCTTAAGTTCTTCAGAGACTTTGTCATTTACTACTAATTTCTCTGAACTAAAGAATTAATAGAAAACATATATAAATTGGCCTCCATTCTTTATTAGCATGTTAAAATTTTTTTCCTCATATGTGTTTTGGAAAATATTGTTACATGAGCCAAATTAACAATTAATTAACACACATCCACAGCAGACAAGACAAAGCAAATATATAAATATCCAAAGGCTGGTGTACATTTATTTTTAATTTAACATCTTCAATGGCTCCCTACAAGTCAAGAGAGATTTATTCAGGATTTGAGGTGGGAATCAATACTTATATGCACAGAGGATCTAGAGAGCACCACTGCATCTGTGGAAAAGATGTTTTTTAGTCCAAGGTCAAATCCAAGTGAAATCTAAGGCAGTTTTCACATGAGTTAGGAGGTTGGATGACACAAAACCGAAACTCTGGCAGGAGCTGCTCTCTAATATCATAGAATCACAGAATCATAGAATCATAGAATCACAGGACAGTTTGAGCTGGAAGGGACCATGGAGGTCATCTAGTCCAACGCCCCTGCAGTAAGCAGGGACATCTTCCACTAGATCAGGTTGTCCAGAGCCCCATCTGATCTGACCTTGAATGTTTCCAGGGACAGGGCATCTCCCTGGGCAACCTGTTCCAGCATTTTACCACCTTAAGCATAAAATATTTCTTCCCTATATCTAGTCTAAACCTCTCCTCTTTTAGTTTAAAACCATTACCCCTTGTCCTATTGCTACAGGCCCTGTTAAAAAGTGTATCCCCATCTTTCTTATAAGTCCCCTTCAGGTACTAAAAGGCTACAATCAGGCCTCCTCAGAGGCTAAAATCAGGCCTCTTCTCCAAGCTGAACAACCCCAAATCTCTCAGCCTCTTCTCACAGGGGAGGTGTAACCCCACTTGAGAGCAACATTCATAAAAATGCATGGCCAAATAAAAAAAAAAAATCACGCTGGGTAAAAACACATGGGAACTCAATAACAGCCATTAACTGGAATGATGCACAACACTGGAGTTGCAGTGTACCAGTGTCCAGCATGACAGCAGCTGCAAGGAACCACCTCTCCAGCATGGTGTCCTGGGGGTAGAGCCCTTGGCCATGGGGCAACTGTATTCCCCATGGTGCCCCAGACAGAGTGGTGCAGCTCCAGTGCTCCCTGCTCTGGAACAGAGCCCGCAGGAAAATAAAGAAGGATTTCTTCCAGGGAAGGTGGGAGGCAGACACCATCTTGAGTCTAAAGGAGGAGATTTCATAGAATCATAGAATGGTTTGGGTCGGAAAGGAGCTTAAAGATCATCTACTTCCAACCCCCCTGCCATGGGCAGGGACACCTCCCACTAGACCAGGTTGCCCAAAGCCTCATCCAGCCTGGCCTTGAACACCTCCAGGGATGGGGCATCCACCACTTCCCTGGGCAACCTGTTCCAGTGCCTCACCACCCTCACAGTGAAAAATTTCTTCCTAATATCTAATCTCAATGTACTTTCTTTCAGTTTAAGAATGTTACCCCTCATCCTATCACTGCACTCCCTGACAAAGAGTGTCTCCCCATCTCTCCTGTAGGCCCCCTTGAAGTTGTTCAGCTGAGGAAAGGCGTGCATCGGAGTAGTTCAATAGTTGGATATCCTGCCCCAAACACTTCTGGTGTTAACATGTGTGGGTGGGTCCATCTAGGCACAGCAACAGCTCACACAAGTAACAGTGTATGTGTTTACCTCTTCAAGGCATCCCTGCACCTCTCTACACCTCATGGTGATGATGGCTTGTGTGCTTTTTCCTTCTCCTCTTTGATCCATGGCCCCAGGGATCAGGCTGGCTTCGACTATGGGTGCTGCCAGTCACATAGAGCACCACCTCCGACTTGGGCTGCCCAGAATGATTTTACCTTTCCTTCTTGGAGTGGCCCATCCTGCAGTGAGGAGAAACATGCAGAGCTTGCTCAGTTACACACTGACACCGCAGAGGCTAGAGTTGGCATTTTTCCCTCTTCTGAGGAGAAAATTGAGGGAGAAACAAGAAGGAAGGGCACATAGTTAATGGTCTCTCCTTTCAGCAGGGACCCACAGTCACTCCTGTGGAAGGACAGGACCCATCCATTTGCCTGAGATGAGAGAAAGGACAGCAACAGCACTAGTCATGAGCAGTGGCTGAGAATAGAGGAAAAGGACATTTTACTTGCATCAGGTTCCTGGCAGGCTGTTTCCTTATTCTACAACTTGCTCTATCAAGATGCTGGAGCAAGATGCGCTAAACCACTCCAGGAAGTAAAGAATAGGTGTCATCTTTGTTTTGGAAGAGCATAGGGATTTCTCCCTATCCATTTTGCAGAGGTTTGTCCTCCTCCTGGGACACGCTGGCCACCCATCCTACAGTGCCATGTACAACTGCAGGTTGCAGGAACGACTACATGTATTGGTCAGACAGCACTTGAGGGAGGAGAAGGAAGAGGAGGAGAGAAGGTTCCTTTTCCTTTTATAACCAGGACTGTGGGGCTCTGGACGGAACCGCCTCTAGGATGACTCACCAATACCCATCCAACAACATAACACTACAGCATCCACCCCACCCCTGGGGTTTGCTGGCTGTTGACAAGGCAGAAAGGACAGCAGAACACAGGTGATTTCAGGAAGCTCTGGAGACAAAACCAGTCCATGGGTTTGGGAGGCAATGGGCATACACACCCCAGTAACAAATTGCTGGGAGCTGGGCTGGTGATCAGACACTGGCAGACCCAGCGCAGTCACAGCAGTTGCAATGAAGGTGCTTCTCAGTACAGATCCTATAACATCCTATAGCTACCACCTTAAGACTGCCATATCACCAAAGATGAAGACTATCTTGAATATCGGGACCACAGTATGCATCGTGTAGTTGACTCCACTGTAAATTAAAATGTTAATTTTAATGTATGTGGCAGTTCTCTGAAAGGAGGGTCATGTTTGTCCATTCTAGTGCATTAGTCAAAACAGAGTAGCAGACCAGGACTTCAGATCACAGGCTTACCCAAATTTACTCTGCTCAGCAGTTGAGCTGCTGTGTTATTTGTAGTTTTATGCGTTTGTATTGAAGAGCATCCTTTAATAAAAAACAATCAGGTATAAACCCAGCTGCAGCCTAATGGTAATCAAACAACCAAGCCTTGCAACTGAGAACACTGCAAACATTTTAGAAAATTATCCAGTTTCTTTATTAAGTGACAGAAAGTGAAAAATACACTCAAAATAGTTTCAAAAACAATTTCTAAAGCAAACAGACTAAAAAAATTCATGCTACTCTGAATGCTTTTTTCTTAAACCATTAAAATAACATTAGGTAAGCTAATGCAACAGCTGGCTGCACTACCGCTTCCACAGTATAATCCATAATGGTAAAAGCAGCTTTTTCAGGCATTTTAGTGCAGTTTATGCTGTTTTCAGGTCTTTTTTTGTGCATTCTCCTATAATTTAATGCCAATTGATGTCACTCTAGTTTATAAAATCCCCACTAAGTCGAGACAACTCCACTTAGCAGTAGCTTTGTTTCCTTTCAGAGCTAATATCAAAGTAGTTGTTTTGAATCCCAAAATAATAAATATCTAATAGGAGCCTGAAGCTATTCTGGTGCTATAAAATTGGTGATGTATAATTGAACATTAAGTAATCCAAGTAATAGAAGTCGTAGGTCAGCTGTCTCTCCTCCTTAGACAATTCCTTTAAGTACTGCCTCACTACTTCTGCACTTGTTCTCTCATCAGAGGAATGTCTGTCTTTGAATTTAGGAAACTTCAGCTCAGCTGGAGCACCTACCAGCTGCAAAAAGTAATTGGCATCTTCTTCTAGGGTTTCAAACTTTCCGATAAAATCATAGTTGATGAGGCAGGGATAGCAGAGCTTACTGACTTGCTCCCAGTGAATGTCCATTCCTATTGGGCGATGGGAATCTAACAAATATTGGATAAATTCCTTGAACTTAACTCCTGATCCTGTTTTCAATGCCTCTTCACTTGCATTATGTCTATACTTCTTAATTATTGCCTTCCCAAATACTGGATGGTAATAGCTATTTGGATGTTCAAACTTATCCCTAAAGGCAGATACCAGTCTTTCCATAGGATCACGTACAAATATAGTCTTGGTGTATGTGTGCAACCGTGTGTGTATCCCTTTTAGGTCATAACTGTCCAGTTTCCTTAGATGCTTTCCATAGTGCACATCGTCATGGGAAATGTTGTGTGCTGAAGCAGCGAGTCCGTTGAGCACCATGAGGACCCTTTTCCAGTTGGAGCAGCCTGCTTTTGGCACTTCGCAGTACAGGACCTTATGCCTGTCCTCCACATAAATTCTTGACACCAAGCGCACAAGGTGGGTTTGCAGCTTTTTTCTGCTGTTGTATTTCTTACAGAAGTCATGCAAGAAGGACCTGCGCTTTTCCTGGGTGCTATCCGCATCCTTCCACTTGCCACCCTTGACTAATGTCTTGTTTAAAGGGTGGAGTGCAGGAGGTAAATACACCCCTCTGAACTGGCTGAGGGGTGACTTGCTCATCTTCTGCTGGTCAGACAGTTGGCTCACCAGGGAGGCAGCCACCACACCAAAAGGGTCAGCCTTGCCCTGCCAGTGCCTGTGGCCTGAGACGGTCACCTCGTCCTTACTGAGGCCAGGAGGAGTGTTCCTGCTCCACGCAGCTCTCCTCGGCATCCCTGGAGGTGGGACTGTGAAATCCTGCAAACATGGAAAGAAGCAGAGCTTACAACGCAGCAACAGCTTAGCCCAGCCCATTCACATTGCAACAGCAGCAAGGATGGCGGTGTGCACTCGTGCCCAAGCCACACTTAGTACTACAATGTCTCTTGTGAACCACTTGATTGATACATCTAATTTAATGACAAGATGGGCTAATTACTGAAATACGTGCTTCTGAAGCTTACGTGTTAGCGCACAGTAGGTCTTCCTACAAAATAGATGAATTAAGCCACACCTTTTAAGAAATCAGGAGAGGTTCACACAGGGAGGCTGATAGTCCTGGTAGCGGTGGCCAGGTGCTTTTCTCTAATGAACACATTTTCCCCCACAACAGCACAGGTTGAGTTGCATGGCCACTGACACATTTCCGGAGTGCACTGGCACAGTCACGCTACCAGCTGCTGCATCTGCTTCCACTGCTGTGACTTGGAACAGGCCTGTCCCCAGTGGTGGTAGAGGACAAACCTAGGGCTCCTAGATAGCTGACATCAGTGGGTTTGAGCAGGGTGTAGTTACAGACAAAATCCTCCTTCCAAAAAGGTCCTATTCCTGTCCCTCTACAGGGACCCTCTGCATATCCCTCTACAGAGCATGGAAGTGGGGTGTACTGGATGCCGGCATATACAGGTGTTTGCAACACAGATGCCAGCACCCAAAGTAGCTGCTTTCACAGCTGATAAGGCAAAATAGGTGCCTTTAGAGCCTGCTCTGTCTGACTTATTTAAACATCAACATTAGTGACATCAACTAACTAAACATCAACTAGTGACCCTGCAAAGAATGCAAAAAGAAGAGACTTTCCTCCCAAATACCTCTTTCAATGTCCCCAGCCACTGTGCAATCCACAAGCTGCAGAAACGGCAAAGCTCAGATCTGCGTTTTGCTGTCAAATTCTTCAGGGTCTTGTATCATGCAACTTGACTGAGTTTCTTGCAGTTTGGGTATTTCTGCTCTCTCATTCATGAGTAGGTTCTTGTGTGTCTACTAGGGCTTGTAGATTTTTTTTCTCCTGTCAGTAAGCAAGCCTGCTGAGTTGGGACATCTATACAGTTGCCCATTTTCATTACATTTCTGGAGAGGGGGGGATGCTGGTCAACAGGTTTTCAAACATCCTGAGTCAAATACCAGACAGCCAGCCAGATGGACACACATGCACCGACTGCCTGACTGCTTTAATGAGTCTAACTTTTTTGGAAACCCACATAAAAAGACACTTCTGCTATAAACTGATTAAACATTTACTGGAAAGTTGATTTGTGGACTGGCAGACCATAAGTGTGGATTTGGGGGGATGGGAAAGTTCACAGGCCGACTCAAATAAGGCTGTTAAAAATTCAGAGGAATAATGTAAGAAATGGTAATGCATGGAACACCATTTGAATTCCAGTTTGAAATAAAGCTTAAGGAAAAACAAGCAGTTCCAAGAAAAGTTAGCCTATCTTGTCCTGTAATAATTTCCAATGACAAAAACAAAACCAGGGGATCAAGCTATTCTGTATTGCTGCAAATCACTGATGGTCATGTCATTGTTTTCACTGAACTGAGTAAAATGATTTTTGTATTGGTGAAAGCAAATAAAACAACAGACCCAGGCAGGACTTGTAAATCTGTGAGAGACGACATGTTGGTGTTTTTAGAGATGCAAAATTTTACTTGTATTCTTTCAGTTTGACGTAGTCAGTTTTCTAACATGATTTTTTTTAAAATTCTGTTGTCTAATATTTCATTCTTTAAAATAAATGAAACACATGTGCCTAGAGATTTATCCCTTCTGCCCTAGGATGGAAAGAATTCAGGAGCATAGTTAGTGTGTAATAACAGAAGGTAGTACTAGTAGTAAAACATGGGATGACTATGAGCCTAATGGGAATTTCAGCATCACAGTGAATAGCAACTTACAAAACACTACTGCAGAACCACAGATGTACAAATAAATTAAATGCTTTGACCTTAAAAGGAAAATCTGCAACTTAAAAAGGTGAAAATGAAAAATACAAGATACACAGAAATCAACCACACAATACCAGGCTCAACAGAAGTAGGAAAAAACGTATACTACAATGCTGAAGTAACCAAAGATTGTAAAGTCATCACTGCGGCTCTGGGAAATTTTATAATTTACAAGACAGTCTCCAGTGGTATGTGACTATACTGGTGTTCCCCAGTGCAGAGAAAATTGAAGAAAGGGCAGCAGCACCTCATGACTTTCTACGGTATGTAATCTGAATTTAGCAGTCTATTTCAGGAGATATTTCAGTGCAAAGACAATTAAACCATCTGAATTTCAAACTAAAGCCACTGAAATGACCCAGACAATTCAGAGGAAAGTTCAGCCTTCTGAATTCAGCCTGCCATCCTGAATTAGTGGAAGATGCCTCGGTTCTACCAGGTCAGAAAAAAAGAACAGACTGAAAGGTGTGTGGTCTTTGATTTTTGCTCCAATTCAAACAGTCCGCCTGGGATCCAGGACCAACCTCAGGGGATAACCCCAGGAGATGCCAGAAAGGGATTGCATTTCAGTTTCTGAAACCAGGGATGCAGCTGTAGGAACCACTACTGAAGGATTTTTCATGCGATTAAAGACTACAGAGAAGGATGGGCAGAACTATTCAGAGAAATCTCAGGTAACACCCTAAAGGAACAACATATGCACAGTGGGAGTCACTTGAAGGGGGCTCCCTCCAAGCGAGATAGGCAAAAGAAAGAATCTACAGCAAAAAAGGCCCCAAACAGAAAGGAAAAAAAAAAAAAACCCTAGGGGAAAAACAATGACACGGGAAGTTCTGAGGACAAAAAAATTATCTAAATATGTAAAATACTATTAGTTGCTTCCTCTCTCCACTTCCCCTTCTCACGGAGACACATATCCCATAGTGAATACGACAGTATTGGCTAATAAGTGTTATAAGCTCCATGATGGATAGAGTGCTTGAAGTAAATGCTGGCTGTAACTTCCTCTGTCTAAGAATGGAATGGATAGTGATAATTTTCAAAGGCGTAAGTGGCTGTCACATTGCCATGGAAGTTTTCCAACTCTAAAAAAAAAAAAAAAAGACCAAACCTTCCTATATACTTGCCTGAGTAACCAGGCTAGCAGCTACTAAAGGTGAGATGAATGAAGGGATGAATCAAGCTTTACTTTTGATGAGAAGCGTTTAACTAGAAAGTTTTATTGAAAAACTAACAGAAATTGTTGAATAGATAGTGCCATATTTCTTAAGCAAAATTACCTGACAATCACGAACATTTAGCTGCTACCCCTCTTACATGTATGAGAGAGCTGAAAGCCACACACTCGGAAAGGATTTTAAAGTTTTATGATACTAGGCTTACACAAACTGAGGTGCCTTCCTTTGGCTTCCTCTTGGTGCCAGTGAGTTTTCAGTGTCCATTTTATGATACTTTAAAGATCTGAACATCTCCATGTTGTGTTTATTTTTTTTCAGAGTGGGAGCAGGAAAAAAAAAAAGAAACTTGCAAAAGCAATAAACATTTTTTTTAAAAAAACCTTGTCTATTATATTTACATTTCTAACCATCCACCCCACAAGCTGCTGAGCACCATTATTTTGGAAAACACCTGAACATACACCAAGAAGTCACTAGCTCTGGATTCAAATCTTCCCATGCAAACAGTCCTTACCAAACTCTTTGAGCCAAGCATCCAAGTGCAGGGATGGCCATTCATGGCTTTCCAAGAGCTGCTAAGTTTGGGAACCAGCTGCCTGACATGGGAGATGAACTCCAAGGTCACCTTGGATAGACACAAGGCTGTCCTTGAGACATGCTGACAACATCTGCAGCAGGCTGTGTACATTTCATCCAAGAATTAAACTCCAGTGAAGTGTTGTACCCTTGCCAGTAGTTATGCAGAGTGCTTTGTTCTCTGTTTGCATTAACACATTTGAAAGGAAGTTAAGAAATGGCCACGAGTCAAATTTGGAAGAGTATACATATTGCCTCTGTCTCCCTTTAGCCAGGCAGGAACCGAAGACAGATTTAAAAATCAGTTTAAACACAAGGAAGAAAGGAAATTAACAGAGTGTTAATGTGGTGTTTGGCGACTGGCAGGCAACTCAGTGAAGCTGCTGTAACAAAAAGCATTATTGAGCCATTAGTGGGTTCACGGATTTTTTTTTTTGACAGATTTTTGTTGCTGGAGATTCCCTGCTCCACCCCACCCACAAAGGATTTCTCTTCACTGTAAAAATAAGTAGCCAATACCTTCTTTTACACACATTGAAGCTGTCCTTTAATACCTTCACAAGCCACTGGGGTAGAAGAGATTGACTACTGCCAAGAATGGTTAAGACTCATCCAATTACACTTTGTGGTGGTTTTACAGTGCACGGGTGAGATCTCATCTAGACAGTCTGCAATTAGAGCAACCTGCCATGCAAAAAGATAATGACGTATTGGAAAAAATGATATTCCAGGACTGATTTACAAAGATTTAATGGCCTGCAGTGCAGACAGTGCTGCGTTTCCTAAATGCTTTACTGCTGGATCTTCATTTTTACAAGCAAGAATAATAAAATTATGTGAGCTCAACAGAAAACATAGGACAAAAATAGTGGAGGAAATAAATACTCTGTTTTATTGTGCATTTCTGTGCTGACAAATAACTACATTATAAGTATTAGTAGTGTATGGTTTGATTCTCAACATCTGTCTAGTATGTCTTCTGTCCCAAAACATGCTTCTTGAAATAGTCCTTTAAGAAGCTTCTTAGGAGCAACTGCATGAATCACCTGGGAGCCAGCCTACTGTGCTTTGCTTTTCACTGTGGCTTGCACTTGACCATTGCAAGTTCGAGGGCCCTGAGGACCCTCTCAGCACTATTATACTAAATAGCTAATATGGGTGCTCTGCAAACACATACATATTCAAAGATGATAAAAATTTCATTCCTTAAGACAAGAGTAGGTCAAAGTATTTTTTTCCAGATGAAACTGATGGAAAAAAAAATATGTAGAAGGATAGAGCATTTGTGTTTTTTGATCAGGGATTCTGCAGTACATAATCACAGAAACTTACTCACAGGAATAATCAAAGGCCTCCCAGTGATGAAATGACAGGAGTTTGAAATACGTACTTGGAGTAGATTGTATCTATCTTCACTTAAATCCCAGTCCTTTGGTAGCAGACATGTTCAGCAGTGCCAAAGTTCAGCATGAACTGAGAGCTCTAGATACTTTATTTCACTGTATAAATGCATTTCTTTATGTTGCTTCTTATGTGGGGATTGTATTATAGTGACCATATAATTTCAAGACCTTATTTGTTTACCTAGGATCTCTCTATAGAAAACAGAGAAAGGATCTTCTGAGACAAGGTTCGTTTTCCGATTCACTCTCTGATTCCGTATTGATCAAGGAGCACATGGAAATCAGTCTCTTAATTTAGATATTTATATGAAGGCAGCTTGAATACTGGAGGGCTATACAAGAAAAAATCCCCTTACTTCAATTGTAGGTACTTGTGATTCTTTCAAAAGGTAATATACAGTTTCAGCCTAAACCTTATTTGCTTAAAATATCAAATTTTTCACATAACTGGGCAGAATTAGAAAGATTTCTTCAGCAGAAGTCCACCATTGTGGCAGATGGCTTAGAATTGATATGCAGCTGAAATATGAGGAAAAGTTTGCATGACTCCTGTCTTCAGCAAGTCAGTGAAGCCTGGAGCTATTACTACCTCATTTTAGCTGTAAAAAACGGTAGGACTGTATTTACACATGTATGTACAAGTTTTCTTAAGCCTGACAAAAGGAGGGTTTAGCTTTAACTTTTTTGTGCTGGAAGACTATTTGCAAAGCAGAATTCAGAATGGCCAGACTCCTCTACTACTGTTCTACCTGAGCTAACACGTAAATATGCTCACAATTTTCTCATATCATAACAGCTGTGTATTGTAGTGTTGGGGAGCTAATCAAATGCCTACAGGAGCTCCCAGTGAAGAGACTACCCAGACTGGCCACAAGTGACAGGAAATATTTGCTGATGAGGTGCTTCATCTTCTGTGCAGTGGAGGCAAACCTCTTGATTCATCACTTGTGCTTGAAACAGCTACTCCAGAGATAGGCACCACTAACCCTTCACTTCCCAGTCGAGTCATGAATTTTTGGCTTATCTAATCACCACTGGCAAATCACCACTGCTATATTCCTCACAAGCCAGGGTTGACATATGTATTCTTTGTGAAAAGTCCAAGTTTAGCAGAGGTACATCTGTCAGAGATACCTTGTGGCTCATTCCAGCATGGAAGAGGAAGAACGAAACAGCAGTGCTTTGAACTTTCGTAGTTCTTTCTGCCCTTAAAATTCTCAGAAGCACACAGAATAGCAGTATGCTTATCCTTCCTCTAGTTTAAGTTCTAGGAGTATTTTGTATGTGGAGCCATCCATCCTGGCAGGCAAAACCTTGCTATAAGGCACCACATTTTCCCATGAGATACACACATACTTGTATTAAGCATCTCTAAGATTACTAAATGAATTGGGGGAAAAAAGAGAAAAAAGACATGAGTATATGAGGTGGTCAGAGCTTTCTGCAGAGACTAAGAGGCAAACTTTATAGTCTGTAGCTGAAATACAACTAGGTTCAAGGGAGGTACTTGTGAGCACTGAGACAGACACAAATGAGAATAACTGATCACAGTAAGAAAAAAGTACTGCAGGTGAATTTTAATTAAGCAGTCATTTGAAATGCTGCTTTTCAAAGCTGGTTTTAGAGAACAACCCAGGCCAACAGGCAGTGTGGAAATGGAGAGGCCCAATGGGGTAAGATAAACAGCAACTTTATCTGGATTATAGTAGCAGGCCTGTCCTCATTTAATGAGGGGACAGGAGGAACCCATTTGTCCTTGCCCAAGACCCTCACAAATACATGATTCCTGGCTGTGCACTGGGCCTCCCTCCTCTCCCTGCTCCCTGCCTTTATCTACAGAAAGCACAAAGTCACCCATGGCAATGAGGCAAGACAGTCTGCATGAGCTGCTTCCACAAGCTGATTCATGTGGTCAGTGACTTGGATGAAGGAAATTAATCTCTAATTTTACTTTGCCAATTCTTGTTCAAATCTGGAATTAACTCCCTCCTGTTTCCGCCCTCACAGTCAAAACATTTGGTTTCTCCAAAGCATGCTCAACATGAGAATGATAAGAAAGACCAAGGCATGGTTAATAGAAAAAAGTATCAGTAAAGATGCCGTTGTTATCAGAAACTAAGCAATGTGTAAGTTTGTGTGACAGAATAGAGATTCATCAAGACAACTGCAACCAAGTATTGAAAATAAAAACAAGCACCCCACCCCCTTAATAAAAAATAATTCTCAAGGTTGATTGATGGTAATGATAAATTGTCTTCTGGATATGCAATGCTGATGGTGCTTCTCTAGCTTTTTGACAACAGTTTCATGGGGCTGGTTATTTTCAGTATAACTTACAGACTTATAAATGAGCATAGAGCCATTGCAGCTCAGACAGCCTATGTTTGGACAGAGCCTGCATTCAGTTTGCACGGAGTGCTTGTCTCCAGATGCACTAGACGCACTGCTTTTAAGATGCACTGTTAAAAGAAAGGCAACTTTCAGATCATGGGCCACTTAACACTTGGCCATGTTTAGCCCAACCTCCTTCCTATGCAGTCACACTCATTTTTTGGCAGAAGTAAACCAGTATGTTCAAAGAGCATTTAATTCTGAGATCAGTCTCCCTCTGTGTATACTCTGTTAATAAAACCTAAGTCAGCCACTGCAGCCAGTGGCCAGAAAACTTCATCAGCACTCACTCTTATTTCTGTACAGAACAATGTCACAGCAAAGCAGCTTAAACAGCCTGAGATTCAAAATGGACTCAAACTAACCACGCATTACTCATTTTATGAAGAATAATATAGAAAAAGACTCTTGGGTTCCATTGACTGGTAGGTTTACTATATGTATACAGGGAGTTTAAATCTGAAGATAACACTTTCAGGTAATCTCCGTATATTACATATTGGTCTCTTATTTGAGTTCATCAAATAATGTTAATGTGCCCAATTTTTCATATCTTACAGCACAGAAGCAAGTCAAATAACCTGAACAGTTTCTTCTGTTGACAAATTCAATTCTCAAAATTGTTACTTCCAAGTACATGGTAATTCATGTACACAGTTATTTTATGAAGAAGAAAATAAATAATGCCTCTTATATGTTCACAACTCAAGCCAGGCAGGTATTTTTGAGCACATCTCATATTATAAACAACATTTATTTTCCTCCCTAAAGACAAGGGCTGATGCCTGAGGCTAGGTATCTTTTTATCCAAAAGTATTAGGGACCATGTCCTGGCATTCGTGGATCAACACCTACCCTGCACAGGGGACACCCAGTCTCCATTGCTCCATTTGCACTAGTAGACATATTTCCCGGGAGGGTGATTTAACTCCTGGGCATCAACCCTGGAAGTTAACTCAGCCTGCAAGCTGTAGCCCTTCAGTGAGTGCTGTAACCACCCAACATCAGATGAGCCTCTGTCTCTACTTCACTTTTATATACCAGAGGGATGTAACTTCGGTCATACAGGCAGCAGAAGTTGGAGGCCTGAATCTCCTTGGGTGCAGGAAAAAAATGAACCTAAACTTCCCTATTTCAGGGAATCACTGACTTAGTTTTTGCAGATATCCCAACACCATGTTAAGAAGACCCTTCGGCATACCTGTACCTCATGCAGTCCAACCTGTCAAGTATGAGCTTTCCTGGCAAGATGCCATTTCTGGGTTTCCACCACACTGACATAAGAAGTGCCCAGGTTGGATCAGTTCTGCCAACACTGGGGCACACCTTCCACAGAGGAACGAGCCTACAAGGCTCATCTGCCTCCACCAGGAGGTGGTGAATGGGCAAAGGCTGTCACAGATCTGGACTTTAAATCAATTTAGGCACTTCAGTTGCCTTCCAAGCCTGCTCCCCCTGAACTTCAGTGAAGATATAGCTGCTTAAATAGTTATTTAGATTTTTGTTCTGAGCAGCCAAATGTGGAGCTTGGATGCCCATTAAGATATTTGGACTAAAAATGGGGCAAAGAGCATATGTTATATGGGGAAAGCCCAAAATCTTCAAGTTGGTTACCAAATCCTTTCCCCAATTATTTTAAAGTAATTACTTCAGCTGCAAATGTCAAGCCACAAACAAGCTGTTCAAAAAGATGTTCTTACAGGCGGTGAAACAAGTGGTGGCCTAGTTTTGCGGGGGTTTCAATCACATTTCCCCACCCCATCCCTCCCTGGCCAGCACTTCCAGTTCCTGCCCATACCCAGCTGTCAGCAGTGGGTAACGCAGTGGCTTGCCACCTGCATTCATGTCTGCCGGCCAGCCCTCTGCCCTCTCCTGAAATGGATACGGAGCTGGGTTACCATTGACTGCCTTTTCCCCAGTGAGGACAAAACTTCCCCTCTGACCGGCCACCACCCTTCACATCGCTGAGCTTTTCTCTTAAAACTGTGTCAAATTTGGCTAAAATTATTCCTGGCTTCAAACATCACAGCAGGAGGACTGAGACGGAGATGGCCTGGCAGCATGACTAGACAGGGTTCCCTAGGGCACTCAGGGCATTTACAGCCACTGAGATGTAAAAATGAAGATGATAAACAACCGTACTCCTTCCCCACAACACCTACTATTCCCCTGGAGAAGAGAGGCCTGTAATTCAGTGCTGTCCTTCCGCATACATGGCAGTATCTCTCACATTAGTGGCTGTGGTTAATATCCACAGGGATTTTTTGTTGGTAAACAGAATCCATTTCTATCTTATTTGCAGGTAAACACACTTATCTTCCAGCATAAATGAGACAACTTGCTCTTCTTTTAGAAATTGTAAGAAAAGTTTCAAATGAAACTAGGTTCAGCTGAAGAATATTAATGTATATTCAGGCATGAAGAATTCATTCTCTCAAACTGGTTTGGAGGAGACGGTAAGATCTCTAGAGATCTCAAAGCATTTTCCCCTCGATCACAATTAGCATTTCATTCAAATTATATGACTTTATTGGTAAATAAAAAATAAATAGAAATGTATAATGCACTCTAGGTTGGCAAATATCTCAGATCTGTGTTTGTCTACATTCATACACTTTTAAACATATTAAGGCATTCAATTTTACAAAAAAATCCCATTAATGCTTGAGAAATGATTGCATTCATAAATAAATTACTGTGGGACAAAATAGACTGTGAATTTACAAAGGGGATTTCCACCGTATGCTCCCTTCTCACACTGACTGAGAGGCAGCATAACCTGTTTTCACTGAAGGAGACTAATTCGTGTTTATCATAGGTAAAGAAAATGCCTTAGTTTATTATGCAAGCTATCTACTTGGAATGCATTAATTTGCAAGCAGTGCCACAGATGATCAGTGGGCCATCCAAACACTGACTAGTTCAAGCACCATCCCTCCATGAAGCAGAGGAATGATGAGAAAGAACAGTGCTGTGGGTAAGGGCAGGTGCACCAGCCAGAACCAGTGTTTGGTTTTGTAACTTTGAGCAAGTCCCTTGACCTTCACACTTCATTTTTCCATGTCTGAAAAACAAGGAAAGATAATAATTGCCTACCCCATGTGAATATTGTGATTCCTAATTTCTGATTAACACCGGTAAAAAGCCCTTGCCATTTTACAGAATGAGGAAGGACACTCAGAAAGCTGAGAATCACCCAACTTCCCAGCCATACTACCTTTCAGTGCTCAAAACTCACGCCATTTCTTTCAATACTTGTGTTGAACATCCTGTCTTCTGATTCTGTTGTGTACTCTAACCCTTGTTTTGTTTTTTTTTCACAAGAAGAAGCATTCTTCATAAAATTATTTTTATCTTCACACACTGCATATATACAGCCTGAGAAATATCTTCCTCCAAAAGGATACTGGAAAGGTTCTAAAATAAATATGTCTGCTGTTCTTATTTGAATAATACTTCTGCATTTTTCTGAGATTCACCATCTCAGTACTATATATTATTCTACCAGTGAAGGACTGTTGTCTTATCTGAACTTGAAGGGGGCAGAGGTTGGTATCAGGAGCAGCCCTGATCAGCCTGGAGGAAAGAAATTGTTATGTGTGGGGCAAACCTGAACAATTTTTTCTGTCTGATTTTCCTATCTGATCAGATATCACATAATGAATGGAAAAATAATCTTTAGAAAATGCAGCTTCTGCTTTCTGGTAAACAAAATGTGTAGGAGGAGAGAAGGGATCCCATAGCCACCCAGAGAGGGCTCATAGGTGCCCATCTCAAGCATATGCATGTAAACAAGTGAGTACCTACAGGACAGTGTGATGTGGGAAGCTCTCGCACCTTCTCTGGGAAACCAGCATGGCTGGGTGCCACCCCACAGTGCCTGTACACTATTACATGCTGGACAGGGAGCAAACAGGGGGAGTTACAGGTTTGTAGGAAGTCTCACTGGGATCAGAGAGACACGGTGGGATAGCTCACAGGACTGGAGAGGTGCCATGGCTGTATACAGGTTCTTCAGGAAGGGCAGGCTGGGACAGCAAGGCGAGGAGCCACCCTTTCAATCAGAGAGCAGTGGGGACACATGGAGCTCTGCCTTTGGACAGAGGATAGTCAGTGGAGAGCTTGTGGGTCACAACTAAAGGACAAACCAACATGACTAACACTGTGGTGGGTGTCTTGTGACAGAGTCCCTGATCAGGAAGAACTAGTAGATGAGTTCTGCAGACAACTGGAAGAAGCCTCATGTTCACAGACTCTGGTCTCCACAGGGGAATTTAACTACCGCAGTATCTGCTGGAGGAGCAGCAGAGCAGAGCACAAGCAGTCCAGGTTTGGGGAGTGCATTGATGACAAATTCCTAAAGAAAGTGATCAAAGAGCCAATGAGAGGCTGGCTGCTGGACCTCACTCTTAGAAACATGGAAAGACTGGCTGAAGATGTGAAGGTCAGGGTGGTGGCAGTTGCCATGAGAAGGTGGAGTTCAAGATCCTGAAATGAGGCACCAATGCAAAAAGCAGGATCACAACTCCAGCCTTCAGGAAAGCAGACTTTAGGGTGTCCAGGGACCTGCTTAGAGGAAACTAATGGCATGTAGCCCTGGAGAAGAGAGGGGTCCAGGACATCTGGATGAAATTCAAGGATCACCTCCTCCAAACTCAAGAATGGTTCATCCCCATGAGGAAGAAATCAAGCAAAGGTAGCAGGGGTCTTCAGCTGTGAAAAAGGAGCTTCGGAAAAAAGTTAAACATAAAAAGGAAGCATATCAGAGGTGGAATTTGGGACAAGTGACTTGTGGGAATATAGAGACACAGTTTGATCATGCAGGAATGGGGTTAGGAAAGCCAAAACCCACCTGGGAGGGATGTGAAAGGCAACAAAAAAGGCTTCCACAGGTCTATATCCACAGCAAAAAGAAGACTAGAGAAAATGTGGGCCCACTGCTGAATGTGGTAGGGACCCTGGTGATAGATGACATGGAAAAGGCCGAGATATTTGACTCCTTCATTGCCTTGATCTTTACAAGTAAGACTGGCCTTCAGCAATGCCATGCCCCTGACACCTAATGGGAAAGTCTAGAGCAAGGAAGACTTCCCCTGGTGGAGCAGGGTAAGGTTAGGGAGTATTTTAACAAACTGCACATAAACAAGTCCATAGGACCTGATGGGATGCACCCATGAGTTCTCAGGGAGCTGGAGGATGTCACTGTGAGCCTATTTTTTATTATCTTTGAAAGGTTGTGGTGATGGGGGAAGGTTCCTGAGGACTGTAACAAAGCAAATGTCACTCCTGTCTTCAAGGAGGGCTTGAGAAGCCCTGTAGCCCCATCCTGTAGGAGGACTGAGGAAACTACAGGCCGGTCAGCTTCACCTCAGTTCCTGGGAGCATGATGGAGCAGGGGATTATTCCTCCCCAGGTGCATTTCGCTTTGCTGAACTTCATGAGATTCCTGTTTGTCCATTTCTCCACACTGCTGAGGGCCCTCTGAATGGTGGCACACCCATCTGGTGTCTCAACCACTCCTCACAGTTTTGTATCCTCTGACACCTTGCTGAGGGTACACTCTGTCTCATCATCCTGGTATGTAATGCAGAAGTTAAACAGTGTTGTATTCAGCTGTGACCCCTGGGGTACTCCACTGGTGGCTGGTCTCCAGCTGGACTTCGTGCTGCATGGATTTATGAAGGGGAAATCATGCCTGACCAGACTGATAGCCCTGTACAATGAGATGACTGTCTCACTGGGGGGGGAGACGTACTGGATGTTGTTAATCTCAGATTTAGTAAGGCTTTTGGCACTGTCTCCCTTAACAGCCTCATGAAGTACAGGCTAGATAAGCGTTCACTAAGTTGGACAGAAAACTGGCTGAACTGCTTAGGCTCAAACGGTTGTGCACAAAACCCAGCTGGAGGACAATCATTACTGCTCCAGGGTTGATGGTGGGTCCAAAACTGTTTCACATCTTCATTACTGACCTGGATGATGGGACAGAGTGTACCCTCAACAAGTTTGCAGACAATAAAAAACTGGAAGGAGTGGCTGATATGCCAGAGGGTTATGCTGCCTTTCGGAGGAACCTCAACAGACTTGAGAAATGGGTAAACTGGAACTTCATGAAATTTGATAAAGGGGAATGCAAAGTTCTGCACCCCAAGGAAGAACAACCGCAGGCACCAGTACAGGCTGAGGGCTGGACTGCTGGAAAGCAGCTTTGTAGGAAAGGACCTGCCTGTCTTGGAGAACAAGCTGACTGTGAGCCAGCAATGTGCCCTTATGGAAAAGAAAAAAAGCCAACAGCCTCCTGGGCTGTATTAGGAGATCAGGAGAGGTGATCTTTCACCTTTGCTCAGCCCTGGCAAGACACACTGGGAGTGCTGTGTCCAGTTCTGGGCTTCCCAGTACAGGAGACATGGACATACTGGAACGAGTCCAGTGTATAAATTGACACTGACATAGACATACTGGAGTGAGTCCAGTGAAGGGCCACAAAGATAAGGGATAGGATCATCTGACATGCAAGCAGTGGATGAGAAAGCTGGTAGTGTTCAGCCTGGAGAAGAGAAGGCTCAGGGGATCTTACCAATGAAAAATATCTGATGCGGGGAGGTGGGGGGACTAAAGAAGACAGAGCCAGATTCCTCTCAGTGGTGTCCAGTGACATGACAAGAGGCAGTGAGCACTAACTGAAACACAAGGAATTCCATTTAAATATAAGAAAATACTTTTCTACAGTGTGAATATTGAGCGCTGGCACAGGTTGCCCAGAGGCTGTGGAGTTTCTGTTCTTGGAGGTACTTAGAATCCAGCTGGATGAGATCCTGGGTAACCTGCTCTAGCTGATCCTGCTTTGAGTAAGGAGGTTAGACTAGATGATCTTCAGACATACCTTCCAACTTTAACCATTATGTGATTCTATGAAGCTCATGAAGGTGAAATAATAGTTCAGTTTGTTTAGTGGGCTAAGTGCATTAGTTCTCTTGAAGATTTTCAAACTCCTGATTTTGAGGGAACAAAATAAGTAACACCAAGGAAGATTACTCCAAACTGGGAAAATAGGAGCAAGGGACATACCTGTTAGATAACCTCAAAGTAGCAGCACTTGGAAGCTGGTATACATGGACTGAACCTAGCTAGACCATGTGGGAGCATGAAGGGGATAGAGGAGAGTACTGCAGTAAGCTACAGCAGTGCACAAGGAAAACCAAGGAGTTTGGATTGAACTGTGAAGTTTTTTCTCATATTAATATAGGCTTATTTTACCACGTACATACCTGAATGCTTCAGGTCTGTGTATAAGCCATTCCCCAACATGGTCTGTGTAACAAACTTACATTGTCATTTAACAGAGGTTTGAGTTTTATTTCACCTCTTTACTTTGGCAGAAGGTGTATACATACTGACCACACACCAGAACTGCAGTTATCCCTGGTCCAAGCTTGACTCTAGCGAGTGTGATGGGTTTACCCTTGGCTGGGAGCCAACCTCACACAACCCGTTCGGTCACCCTCATCCCTCCCAAGGATGGGGGAGAGAATTAAAGGTGTAAAGGGAAAATAGGACTCATGAGTTGGGATAAGATCAATTTAATAACTAAACTACAATAATATTGAAAATGATATTATATACAAATGTACAAATGAGTGATACACAGTGATACTCTCACCACCCAATGACCAAGGCTCAGTCTATTCCCGGCTAACAATCCCATAGCAGGGAGAGTCCTGAAACCACATTCATGGAACAGAGATAACAGTCTGAGTATCCCAGACCGAGAGCTGACTGAGGAGGGGAGAAGGCCTTGAGGGAGGGAACCACCTGGAGTGAGATGACCCAGAGCAAAAGGGATCTGAAACAAAAACAGATGAGCTTCCTGAGCCCACTCACCTCATACTGGGCATGACGTGTATGTTATGGAGTAGACCATTGGCTATTTTGGGCCTCAACCCCAAACCTAAGATCAAATACTAGGCTAGTAACTGGGGCTGTGCTCCCCCCCAGCTTCTTCTGCCTGTGGACAGCAGAGAAGCTGAAAGACCTTGGCAGCAGGGGTAAACACCACTGTTATCAATTTTCTTCTGAGCACAAATCCAAAACACAGCCTCTTGCTAGCTATGATGAAGAAAGTTAACTCAGCTTAGTCTCAGCTTAACCCAGGACAGTGAGGGAGCCACTTCTCTCTCACTTGCTTCGTCACAGTCCTTTCTGTGCCACCATTTCCCCAACGTGCAGAAAGAGAAATGCTCCCTGACAGAGAAGTTAAAAGACTAAGAGTTGGATATGCCACTGCAAGGAAAGAGCTTGTCAGGGATAAAATAGTGGGACAGATACTGTGGAGCACCCTCACCATTCTCCTGACCCAACCTGCAGCTTCATTGCAGAAGGGACAGGCTCAAGTCTGAGCTCAAACACAGCTGAGATTGTAAACCAAGAGTCTGACTGGGCAAACAACCTCAGCTTCTAAATGCAAGTACATATATTCTTGTTAGTCCTTCAGAGCTTCTGAGAGGCAGTGGGCAAAACCACATGCAGTAGTATACCACAACACAGACAAATCTGAGTGGTAAGGATGAAACATAAAGGATTGCCTTCGGACACGTTTTGATTGGTGGTCTGTAATATGTTTTTTAGCCAAGACTGTAACACAATTAGAAGCACAAGGTTTGTTCTTGTTTCCTTGCATTTCCCTTAGCAGTAGTTAACATGCTATAGCTAATCAGGTTGTACATCAGTGCCAGGATTTGCCCTGAAGTTGCAAAAGTAGTTAAAGAACAGGTCTTGAAAAGCAGAGTGCATACCATTTCTGGATGTCTCCGCACAGGCAGAGTGGTAAATGACTGCTGCTGTTAAAAGAACATGCACATCTATATACAGAAATGACAAAAAAGGCACACAAGGAGAACCAGCAAATGCCTTATGATCAAAGGGAACAAGAGCTGGTGAAGATGGTAACTGTAGTCAAAGGTTTTTGGAAGCAGATTCTACTTTGGTGTTTTATCTACGTCATACTTCACCAAACTTTGCTTAGACTTTAGAAAGAGCTAAGAACCACACAGAAGAAAACAGTGCTCTTCAAGATGTGAGAGGTCCCAGATCCCCACAGATAGCGATGGGTTTACCTAGCAGGAGGTCACCAGCACAGCAGCCTTATCATTTCCCCTTCCCCTCTCTGTTTCAGTCACCTCTCAACAAGACATTTCCTGCTCTTTGCCCCTTTGCACTCCTACTCCTGTCAAGTTGTAACATCATTCATCTTCTGCAGAGCCACTTCTCCCTCACTTAAATTTCTGGCAGCTAGTTAAACTCAGTGCTGTTGCACTGACCCAAAGGTGACTACAGGATCTTAAGCCAAATAAGTATCTTATCCTGCATATAAAATTTCAAGTTCAGTTTTGAAAATAAACAGAATCATTCTATGGGAGATACTCCACTAGGATCAACCCCAGTTCAAATCTTTTTATTGAAGTAATATTACTACAAATCAAATATGCAGTGCCTCTGCAATTGTGCCCTTAATTAAAGACTTGAAAATGAAATGGATTTCTAATTTGAAACATTCTTCCATTTCTTGGAAATCCAAAGAAGTTAGTATGGAATGGGTCATCACCAGCTTCACTAGTATCCATTTGAAAGTGTCTACCATTTGTCCTTAGGTGAACTTTTTACAGCTTTATTTAGATACACCTTCCACATAACAAGACAATGCAATTTTCCTGCAAAATTAGATGTTCTTAAGTTAGTAGCAGCGAGACAGAGCAGGTGAGCAATTTGAGGAGGGCAGGGCAGTGGCATGCAAGAAAAGACCAAGGCTGGATACACAAATCAGGATTAACTAATCCACCTTTTGCAACTGTGACAAATGTCCTTTTCATCACAATATGCTCTTTCTCAGAAAAGGGCAATGTCATCAACAGAGCTGATTTTGTCATACAGAATGTGTGCAGAATTAGGTCTCCAAGAAGCCATTTGCAGAGCTGTCAATGTAGCCTCAAGTTGTGTTTTAAAAATGCAACTGCCCCCCCCTTCTGGCCAGTAAGGCCTCCCAAAAGTGGTTTTGCAAGACATTTCAGGATAATTTTCAAATGCAGATTAGTTTCTAAAAGTTAATTAGGCTTGGTTTAGGATCTAAACTCTCAGTCAAAGCACAGAACTTCCATTAAGTTTCAAAACACTTCTACACTTATTTAGACAAAGTGAAGATTTTTCTTTGCTTATGTAATGCCACATTCTGGGCTAAATATGTTCACCCATCAACTACTCAAGATAATGGGACACTTGTCATAACTTTCTTGGAAAAAACTCGGGCTCTTATTTGGTGTCTGAGGCCCAGGCTTCCCATAAGCTTCCAGACCTGCAAGAGCTTACTTGGTCAGGAGCGGTGCCAGCTCGGGCCACTGGAAGTGACACAGTGACATCTGTGCCATGTCCTGCCACAGCAGGGGAAATGCTGCCTTAGGTGGTCAGTCACCTGGCGGGTTAGCCCTCCATCTAGGTGATCAGCTCAGAGATAAGTGACATAATGATGCCAATGCTTCAATTTATAGCTTGGAAGGAAGACTACTTAAGGGAGGGTAATTGCTGGCATACAAACATTTTAATGACTGCTTTTTAAAAGACATTTCAAAATAAATCTCACAAACAATACAGTTACCCATTTATACGCCATCTGGATAACAGCATTCAGTAAGAGGGCAAGAAGCAGAGAATGAGAAGCAACACAACACTTCTGTACAAGTCAGGTCCTTTCAATCCAGAAGAGCATGTAATGTAGGAAAGCAAATTCTGGCTTTCCTTCTCTCTTTCTGGCTAGGGGAAAATTTTTTTCAGTGTGGTTTCTATATCCTTTTCCTGATGCTGAAATGCTAAATTGCAATATATAAAGTGTTTTTTTTCTAAATAATTACTCCTAACTGATACAGTAATAAAGGCAGAAAATGCCTCCGCAAGCAATATCACAATTTACTGACATCTCAATGAAAATTCATGGCAGAAATAAAAACTTAAACAACACTGAAAGACACCGCTCACATCTACTGTGCACATATTTCATATCATAGAATCATGGAATGGTTTGGGTTGGAAGTGATGTTAAAGATCATCTAATTTCAACCCCCCTGTCATGGGTGGGGACACTCCCACTGTCACTTTCTGTTTTTCAAAAGGAACGCTAGCAAACAGGAGAAATGTTACTATTTTTCAAAAAAAAGAGCATAATTCTGTGCTACAAAATTTGATATCAATGAACAAATTACCTGTATGGTTTTGTACTCACCATTAACACATTGAGAAGTAGGTGAACTAAATTGCTTAAATGTCTAATCTTAGGTTTAAATCAAAATGATGGCTACTCTTGTGAATTTAATAGATCTGCAGAGCCAGGAAGGTGTCTGATACGTGGTCCTTAGCATACGTATATAGTTAATATTAGTCTGTCCTGTGAAGTTCTCCTCTCTGTAATTGCTACTTTTCTTCTACATAAAAAAATAAATAACAAAAAGTATGAAAGTGTCAAAATACCTGATTACTTATCTGTTGTTGCAATTTTTCTCCAGACTCTGAAAGAGAAAGAAAATAATTAGTTTGTACATGTTTTAATGAATACGATCATGTACATACAGAACACAAACCAGGGGATCCAGCAACAAAATAAACCTTATAATTAAGAAATAGAATTTAACATGTACAAATGACTAGAAACTTCAAAGTGGAATTTCACCTAAAGTAAAAGAAACACAAGCCCCTCTTAATCAAGACGTGATAAAAAGAAGATCGAGTTAGGTAGCCAACCTTGCTAACCTGATACCCCACAAGGAATTGCAACATTCAAAGTGAAGACAACAAATTTCAAATATGTGCTATGAAGCAACTTAAAGTTGCGAGATGCACTGCTGCACACATATGTGCCTGACAAACTGATAGCATCCAGGTCAGGATTTTTCTCCTCATTGGAAGAGAAAAGCAGCTTCTGCCATTACCCTAAAATAAAATTATGTGCCTGTGTCAAGACTGAGGTTAGGCACCAGCTGGCTCAGGGGAGAAATTCTATCCTGATAACATCCACAAAGTGGCAAGTTGAATTATTGTCTTGCTTCCTTATCCTGGCCCTCTTCTGCAGTGTTCTTCAGTGTGCTCCTGAAGACATGATCAAAGCCTAGACAGAGCATAGCTGTTCTACAGCTGCCTGGGACCCTAACAGCAACGACACCTCAAACCTGTTCTTTTCTTTTAGATCAAAGGGGACAGTAATTTTGCCTCATTTACTGTTCCCATGCACTAGCTGTCAAAAGGGCAGCTGGTATCAATTACCCTCTCTTTGCTTCTGGAGACCGTCCACATGTACTGGGGAAAGTCAGGAATTTGACACTTACCTATCCAGATAGGCTGCATGTTCCCATCAGAGGAGTGATAGGACACTGTTTATAACCTGTCAGTATCACTATTAACTGTCAGGGGAGCCTGTTTCTGCCCAGCACGGGTGGCTGCCTTCTCCAGCACTGGAAATAGGCTCAATTTCAACAGGATTTCTTCATAATGATGTGTGTGTCGTGAGACAGAATTTTTAAAATGAGGTGAAAATATTGTAAGTGTTAAAATACAGTATAAGGACTCTGTTTATTAAACGAAAATGATCTTCCCTATTTGTCCCTGAGAATCCTCAAGAAAAGCATTATAGATAATTCAGATAAAGATAATAACTTTAGGCTATATTATAAGATTGTCTTTTATGATAACTATTTCCTGCATGCTTGCATTGTGTTTTTATTTGCTAAATATAAAAATGATGGCTTTTTGGCAAAAAAAACCCAACCCAAAACCAAACCAACTATTATTTAGGGGAGATTTCTCAAAATGCATTCCTTTGTTCACCGAGTTCATCTTGGCAGAAACAGAATTTATTCTTGTAACTAATATTTTAACCAAATAGATTGTTGGTAATAGAAGATTAAAGGAGTATGTGTTTTTAGCATCCTCTAATGATATACAAGTTGCTAGGAAAGCAGAGTGTTTGAAATCTCTCGTTAGATCAACACTATTTTGCTCAAAGGTTTGTGGACTTTGAATACTGATGCTTTCCTGTTTCCCAGTACATTTGTTTTTAGGCTATTTTGATTCACTTTAAAGGAATTTTAATAACTTTCTGTTGACAGCATGGACAGCTGGTCTCGAGAATTAGTGAAAATTCACTTGCTGACTGAGGAAGGAAGTGACATCAATGAGTTTCTAAAGTCAGCCCAGGGGGAAAAGTGTGCTCTGCCAGAGTAGCCTTTCATGCCATTGTATTTCCAGTGATGCCTCAAGATGCAAATTGCATTATCAATCAAACTTGTGGTTTCTACCTCAGACAAATATAAAAATGAACAGAAAGACTGGGAAATACCTTTGTGGTCATCCCTGACACGCCTAAGGAAAAGGTGAAGAAGAATTTATTGTAGTTCTTTCCTCGTTCACTCTTTCTTTTGGTGATTTCAATACTATTGTATCAAAGAAAAGGCAGTTGCAGAAGTCTCTGCATGATATACCAGTAATGATGACATGGGTTAAACAGGACAGAGATTGACTAGGCTGTAAAGGATAGGAGAGAGATCAAATTCAAGGTCACCAGCAAATTGAATACTGTGTTCTCCATTTATTCGCTAGATGATCCTTGTCCTCATCACAGATCAACTACATGAATTTGGCATAGTCAGCAGTTGTGCTCAGAAGAGGCCAAGGTCTGTAATAACAGGGATGCTGCAAATCAGGGTGGAAATACAGTGGCACCATTATATGGGGAAGCCTGCAAAGTCCTGGTGTGTACTGTACTTTTGTTTTAAGGAGAAAAGCTACAAAAAGCAGGGAGAAAACATAAACACATGAAACAACATTTTTTTTCTTAGCCTGAATAGAATGATCTCTTATTTCCCTCTTCCTTACTGCTATTAGATCATAATTAAGTTAAAAAGACAAATTAACTATTCTAAAATAAAAATATCCTTCCAGAATTCAGCTTAAAAAAAGAAACTGTTTTAAAAGGCACAAGAATGTTACACCATGACAGCACTGAAAGGGAGTTTGGTTTCCAGTAATAGAAGGTTTTGTCATTGAAAGTAACCAGAATTTTGCTTGTCCTGTTGGGTTTTGTTTGTTTGTTTTTTAATCTGCTTGGTTTTTTTTAAATCCACAGAATTCTCTTACAGTGACTGGTCACTAACCTGTTTTTCATTTATGGCACCCTCAGTGTCAAGAGGATATTTCTGTTTAGGTGCCTTGTGATCACTTGTGACCATCAGCATTTACTAGACAGATTTGAGAAGCACCACTAGAGAGAGCGCTCCAAAATTAAAGGACATGAGGCAATGAAACACTGATGAAACCAGAACTGTCAGAACATGTCAGCCACTCCCACAGTCAACACCCGTGTTAGTGTCAGGAACTGCAGGTAATTCTTGAGACTTGCCAGAAGTTTCATTACTGGTAGACCTACACATGCTAAATTCAAAATTTATGACAGTTTTTCCAGAGCCAGTGCAATGAGGCAGCAGCTTGTGCAAGATGAATGAATGCATGAACACCAAACTAACTGGGAAATTTACAGCCACCTGGAAATTTATATGGAAGCTGCCCAGCAGGTATCTGGTAGATGTAGTCCAAGAAATATATCTTCTGCAACTCAGACTGAATGTGAATGGCTTGTCCTTCTCCTGTATTTCTCCCTAAACTTCTCTTTTCCTACCTGTCATCTGGCATACTCTTCCTACAGGGGCTCAGTAGTGCCATCTGAGCAGCTTTGACAATGCAAGCAAATCGTAAGGAAGAATGGACAGCTACACTTCACGGATACTTTGAGTCAGAAGATGCATTTACCAGTACAAACAGCGCTTCTTACTTGTTCAAGCTCTGCTCTTCTGCTGCTCTAACTGAGGCTAAACTGGTGCAACTGATGCAAAACCATCACTGGAATCAAGGACTGGAGAAACACACCTCCCCCAAGTTTTAGTGATTTTCTTTTGCCTCTCTAGTTGCAAAAAGTGTAAACCAATACCTCTATGTGGTTTTGGATGGTTGAGATAAATGGCCTTCTTGGGTTGACCTCAAGCTATAACACTTTAGAAAAAAAATTACAGCAAACATTCTTTAAAAGATTTCTCTGTATTTTTGTACACTAATTAGTATACCAATTCCTGTTTCCAGGGCAAGTTGAGTTTTTCAGGTTTTTTTTCCTTGCTTGTTCTTATTATAAGGAAAATTACCTTACTGAGTGGAACAACCTATGTTTTCTAATGTAACTGACCACTGCAGGACACGAGAGCGTGCCATAGTTGATGCTGTCACGAGGAACTGCAACACTGACTCCCCAGCCTTACACACACAACCTACACAGAGAACAACACGTAATTATGCACACTATGCCCTGCTTACCTCCATACAAAGGAATGTGATATTTGTGCAGGTTTACAGATTAATCTGCTGTAATTCCTTTTAATGTTAAATTACTTCCAGCTCAAATATAATTAAGATCACCAGGTACAAAAGATTCAGATTGGAAATATGAGTACACTCTAACAGAACAAATAACAGCTTGATGTTGTTTCTTATGTTCAAATAGTTGGATACATTAAGGATTTTGACAGCATGTTTGTTCCCTAAGTATGTAGCAGAAGAAAAAAGGTTTAATTTCAAAAGGCAAAAGACTACTACTGTATTTAATTAGAGTGTAAAATCCCTTAAATACACAATCTGCCAATTTATGTGACGTGACTACTACAAGTCCTAGCTAGAAAGGATTTTTTCTTTTTTTTTTTTTTTCTCCCCCAAATCAAATCCCTATTTATACTTTAAGCAACCATCATCAACATCAATGAAACAAAGGCTTTGGGACAAAAAGTTTGTCTCCTTATGTCTTCGGATAATCCTACTAATATTTGTGGCATGGCAGCAAGGCAGGGGATGAACAGAAATTCTGGGTCTGTCTCCCTGTTCCCAAGTATCTGAAGGTTTCCAAGCAAATGGAAAAAAGTGCGGAGAAACCCAGGGGGCAAAGGGGACCCTTAGCCTTGCTCTGAAACAGCCATATTCACTGAACTGCAAGTGGGAACAGCAGTAGGGGGAAATCAGTTTTGAACAGAGAATCCGATATTCTAATATCAGGTTAATTTTGTTTTTTCCAATTCGTGACAGAAAAACTAACAGCTTTGGATTTTACTTTATTTTTAGAGACCTAAACAGACACCTATGCGACCTATTTGGTTGTGATCCCACCCCACTTTCAGTACTGGTTTCCTAATCTACCAGAGCATATTCTGAGAAGTGAAAGGAAACCAAAGCACTCGTTCATTAGAAACTTCTGTGGCAATTTCTCATGGTGCCAGAGCCTGAGGAAGAAACACTCAGACTTGTTTTTCAGACTTACAGTGTGACACTAACAGATTACCTTCTGTGAAAGCCTGTAACTCAGCACACAGATTAAAATATTTAGCAAGAACCATACATTTCCTATAAATTATTTGCAGAATCTCCAAGATCTGTAGGCAACACAGCTCCTGCAGATGTGCGTAGCATTTTCCTCCTTCTTCAAACAAGGATTTCAGAAAACTGCTGAATTTGCTTTCAAAACCTAGTTTAGCTTACTTTTGCACCTCAATGATAATTATGCAACTGAATATGATTACAGGCATAAAATGTATTAATCACATCTTCACGGTATTGCATAATCCTTCTCAGTTGTCACAACGCCAACTTGTAAGTTGTCCTGGCAGTAGGAAACATAAAAAGAAGCCCAAGTTGATACTGATTGAAGCAAATGAAGGAAAGTTGGCCATCTCAAAACACTGAAACTCTCACAGCATTCCAAAGTCTCCCTAACTAATTTTTCGTGATTACTTTTGATATGTAAACAGACTTTTAATTGTCAGTCTCTAATAAGGATGCAGAACTGTTCCCTGGGAGGTACAAAGGACCCTGGGAAACTAAACATTTATGAAAGCTCAAGTAGCCAAATGTCTTGTGTTGATTAACATACATCATTCAGTTTCCATCTAACAAAGTCATAACAAGAAGAAAACCCAAAGGAAAATAAAAATAATTGGACTGACAAAGAAACATTAGTCTTAATAGGACTGAGGGCCCTCATTCATTATTCTGTTGTGCGTAAAAAAGGGGGGGGATGTAATTCAAGTCCATTCCTGGACCAAACTCTGCATTGACTAACATTGTGTAAATTTACTTATTGCAAGGAGATGTTAGAATATAAGTTAAAGATTTGAAGTTTTACCTGCCCTCTGCCTTCTCAGCATTCATAAATAACTTCAAATGACACAGAATTGCCAGGATGCCTACTAACAGAATTTATAGGCATGCTTGTTTGCCAGTATTCTTCTAGAAGATTGTGCTTTATATATCTGGGAAAAGGGAAAACAAAAATTTCTCACCTTTTTCCTTTAAGGTTGGAAGATTTCAGATAATGGAAACATGCCAGACAGCATATTTAGTTTTAACATCAACACAATATTGATATCATGGTTTGGATGGTTTCCAGCTGAATGTCGTGCATATTTTCAATGCCTATTTGGCATTCATCCTGTATCCAACAACAAGAACAGTTTGCTTCAGTTTTGGTTTACAGTTCACTATGCAACTGCTTTGAAATGCTTTTTACTTTTATCCAACTACTTATGACTTTTTTAGATTCTTGCTCTCTTAAGGAACTGAATGGAGCAAATAGTGGATTCCTACTCATCTGCAATTAGGCAGGCAAAGATCACTTAATTATAGCTTAGCAGGTGCATTTCCTCAAACTCTCTTACAATGTGATTCAAATCCTAAGGTAGAAACTACCTCAGTTCTCACACTGCATGGGCCATTGCTTTTTCATTTGAAATCACATGGACCACCAGCCTCCACTTTCACGTTGCTAGTTATGTATGGTGCTTTATCTTACGATCGTTAGAGGATAGGTCACATAATCTGTTAAAATGCCTTTTTGATTACATCCCAGTGTCAAGCTCAAGTACTTATGTAGTTATCTTCCACAAAAGAGGTTTCTGGGCTTTGACAAAAAAGAAGCTGTTTCCACCCGTCAGCTGGTCCACTGCAGTTTAATGTTTGATTCCGATTTTTTCTCCACTGACGGAAAACTATCTGCCATTTACTCTAAGAACAGCACTGTTAGAGCTGTCATGATGGAAAAGACCATGGAGAGCAACTAGAACTTAAATCTACATGCTCAGACCCCACACAGAAATAAAGCTGTGGACATACAGCTCTCTTTAATGTACCCTGTTATGGTCTTAGGGAGCTGAAGCTTTGCATTGCACTCACAGTAGGGCTGAAGCATTGCAGTAGTTTGGCTTTTGTTTTGGTTCCTGCTTGGTTTCTGTCCATATTAAGAACATATGGTTGCCCCCACCCAGACGAGGAATGTGACTGCAGTTGAAATTTGCAGTCAGATTAACCATGTTGACTCAAAGCCACCTGCAGTCATGACCATCCAATCTGGCATATTCTAAAGAAGGTCAGCTGTTGCTTTTACACTTGTAGTGAAGATGAATTGATATGCAGCTCTGGAGCACCCTATCCTCATATAATCTTAATTAGAATACCCTGGAAATGGCATGTGACGGTACAGGCACCCGTAGCAATGGTAAGCAGCACACAGGGTTATGCCCACTGAAGCTTATTTGGACTCACCTGCTAGGACAACTGCACCACAAACAGCTGAGCTACAGAGCTTCTCTTCTGGTGTGAATCAGAAGCAGTGGTGTGTGCAAGACAAGCATGCAGCAAGCCCAAACAGGGGTGGAAAAATCCAGCTTCTTGGCACTAATTACAAAGTAGAGTCCCACAGCAAAGTCTCCACAGGAAGCCTTAGTCTACATTTTCTGAATTTCAGAAATAAAGAGGAGATGAATTGTCTATACAACACAAGGCCAGGAAGTGACCATTGGCGATGAGAGCAAATATTCTTTCGATTTACTACTCATTCTGAGTTATGCCTACATAAATAAACTGTACTTGTATGAATCTGCCACGTTTCTTTGTTTAAGGTCTAAATGTGCCACTCTAAGGCATGCTCTTAGTACACTGGCCTCAAATAACTTCTCTGAAATAATTCCATTTGGAAGTAAAATATTCCCCAATGAGAATGTGACACTTAAAGAAAGACACTGCTCATGTTGACAAGGAAGGTTACATGCAGGAGAATTTGGAATTAATACACTAATAAAGAACAGAGAGGAAAAGGAAAAGGTGAAATGGGAGCCCTTTGAAATACAACCTTAACACCTGGAAAACTCAAAAAATTCTCTAAGCATGATGATTTTATAGTGAAGGAAAACTAGGATGAGAAAGGTGAAGAGAAACAAAGCTATAACATAATCTTTCCTAATTTCCTGTCTCTGAATATAGATTAGTCAGATACAAAACAAAACCTACAGCAATCAGTTGCTACCAGAAGTACAAATTTATCTGTGTTTTGTATAACTAGAGGATGACCTTTCACAACCAACTCTTTTGCTTGAATTCAGCTGTAGTTATTGGAAGTAATTTGTAAAAGGTCATCCATGACTGAAAATATAATATGAACCCAAGATGCACAACGGTTCAGGTTTGTGCTACTCAGAAGGAACTGGGGAGAGAGAAGGGTGGTAGGAAGCTCAAACGCTGCTGTAGATTCAGTTCTCAAATGGATTTGGATAGTTTGACAAGAGTATTTAATCTAAGTAGTCAATTTCTGATATGTGAACGTGAATTATTAGAGAATACATAGGTTTTATGTTTGTCATTTATGACTATGTTACTAAAATGTTACCAAAGGAGGTCACATTACCAAATAAGGCTACTTACTTGCTTATTGTAATTTTAGTCAATAATTGATGTCTAGAGCAAAATCTCTTCTTCCCACTGTTTCTCTGTTCTAAGAAAAGATCATGGATGCCCAGTTTTTATTGTTATAAAAAATAAGGTGCTCAGGTAAAGACAGTTTATAGCCCTATTAAACATCTATGCCTGACTTTCTGCATAGACAGCTTTAGCATTGGTTAGTTTTTTGTTGTTTTGTTTTTTCAAAACAATACTTAATGGGTGATATTTTAAGGAGCTCCTTACAAGAAGAGGTTATAATGATGTGTAAGCAATCCTCAACAAGAGAAGTTCAATAGACATATAAAAACATTTTAGGCATGTTCTCTGAAAGTGTTCTTTGAACATCAGAAAATTCGAACTGTATCCTCCCTACTGACAGGGTAGTCAACTAGGAAAAAAAAAAGGAAAGAGTAATTTATAGGTAGAAATGAAAGAAAATCCATGTAAGAGAGAAATGACAGTAGTTATTTAATCAAGATGTTATGAGACCACCTTCCCCAAAACCAATTCTGAAGGCCAGCCTGTAAAGGATTCACCACCACTATATGAGAGCACATTTAATCTTTTGAAAAAAAAAAAATCTTGTATGCTTAATGTCTTTAAAGCCAAACCTGCAGCTCAAGCTTGCAATCTGCCCTACCACTAACTTTGGCTAGCTGAGTAGCAACTGAGAGTACACTGCACATACCATGGCTAATTGCAACCACCTCCTTTCCTGCAGGTGAAACACCCTGATGCTCCAAGCCCCACAAACAGCACCATACTCTGCTTTGGCAGGAGCCTTTTGCTTGCTTTAGAAATGCCTCCCTCCGTGTGCCATCCTTGCTACGCCAACTTGGATATTGGCAGTGCTCAAAAGTGGAAAGCAGCAGGGGTGATGAAGCAAATTCAGCTCGAGAAATCATTATAAAAACTGAACTCACATATGTCACTGAAAACATAGTTAAATGTTTCCTTTTAATTAAACAGAGACTGGAAATAACAGCAGTAAGGTGATGCCTAGTACCCGGAAACTGCAAAGTACCCCAGCGCCAAAAGCATAAATGATGCATTGCATCAATTTGATCACTCAGGCAGAGCCTAAGTTGATGTTTTTAGGTAGAGTGTACCTTTTTCATGCACAGAGGGTAAATTATCAAATGGGCTTTAAAACCACACCTGCAGGTTTTATACACACAAGCATTTTCTGCCCACAAATACTGCTGCTGCTTGCAAAGGACCATATGTACGTACCAAAAGCTGGTGCCTAGGTACAATTTGAATCCATAAAATGTACACGTGTAGTTTTATGAAGTTTTTACGTATGAGAAGAACGTTACCACATAGCATAGAACTACTATTTACACAGCAGCCTTTAGACAAAAACTAAGCAATCTTCCCATAAAATATGACATGCCAGGCATGGCAAGGGGAGGTGGAATTTACAGCCAAAATTGCAGCCATGTTCATGACTGGCAGACTGATTTAACAGACAAGTCTACCCAGTCCTGGTTTGCAGACCATGGGTGTGTATCAATACGGGTAGCAATGACAGTATCCCAAACTGAGGAGATTAATGTGTCTTCTGCAAGGGTGAAAAAGGAATTCCGAGAGAGTTCTTAACACCAAGTGATTCAAAATATATTTTTTATGACTGATAAAACCCACCTCGTTTATTCTTCCCCAGTGAACTGTATTCATTTTCAGGCATTAAAAAATAATCCTGTGTGCCTGACATGAATCACTATGTGAGTTACTGACCAAGTTAGCTTCAGCAAGTACTAAGTGACACATTCATAATATGGTGCCGTTATTCACATGTAAATTACTAATTTCTACTGAATTGAGCACGCCGGATGAGATTTTCTCTATTCTTCTGACAGCGAACACAGTCAGTATTGTATCTGATTGTCAACAAACCTTGATATGTTATTGGCTTCTTGCTAACTGCAGGGAAAAGGTCTTCTCATATTTCCACAGATTAAGGTAAAAGGCATGTTTCCATTTAGCTTATTAGTAGAGTTCATTTATAAATTACACAATTCTGTATGTGAAATCTAATTAAAGAATGTGAAAAGAAACACAAAGCACATGTGGAAAAATTATCTTCAGCTTAAGAAAGTCTTTTGGACTAAAGCCACACAAATTGCTATTACTTGAATAATTAATGAAGAGTATTGACAAGTTTGAATTTACTGCCTAAAATCTAAAACGGGGATCTAAAAAAGAAAATGTGATAATTGAGCATCCATCCCCCATACAACTTTTGATCATCCCTAACGTATTGACCTATTGCTATGATTAAAGTGATTCGTGTACTTTGGATTGTTTACAATATAAAGGCTAGGTCCAATTATTGCAAGTATATGAGAAGCAAATCTTCAGAAAAATTAATTTTACATCTTGATGTTGCTAGCATGGAGTGGAACGATTGTCCAGCATTTTTAGATGGGTGGTTGATTAGATGCGCTGCCAGAGACTCTGGAATAGCAGAGCTGCAAACAGCTCAGAGTTTCATATTTATTCTGTTCATACAAATGTATCAGTGATGTCCTTACTCTCAAAAATTCTTTTTGTCCCCTTGGATTACAGATAATTTACTCCTAGGATCACAGAATCACAAAAAAAAAAAAAAAAAAGGAAACACCACTGGTTGCTACCATATAGTACCAAACTTAAGTTAAACATCTTAACAAACCCACTGGAATAGTGGAAGCTAGGCTTACAGACCGCAGGAGAAAGCCACACAGACACCAAGAAAATAAGTCATAAGGAAATCCCTCAGTTTTTGATTCTCGTTTCTGAGATTCTGAGAAGAGAACAGGCCACTTCAATTAATGCAATGTGGACTCCTGTTCCTTTGGTGGAAAACCAAATGGGGTCACACAACCACCTGCTCATGCTCAACACACAAATAATCTTAGCTAAAAGTGCCACTTTAGACAAGTGACAGTCACAATTTTTCTTAGGGTTTGGTTTCACGATTGGCTTAAGCTGCTTCAATGCTTGGCAAAAATGGACAGCCCAGCTCTTCCTGCAACATAGTGACATGGTCTTCCTCCTCCCTTGTGCAAGCACTGGAGCAGCTGCATCACAGGGTCAAGACAAATCACAGTCCCGATTCGGCTAGAAATTCTCATCTTGCTTAATAGGCTGATTTTCAACCATATCAGCTCAGATCAGGCACATCAGCTGTGCAGATGGAGACAGATGTATGGCTAGGAACAACAGTGGGGGCAAGGAGAGGTGTCCTTCTGGGGAAGCTCATATGTGGATCAGCATAAACCTGCCATAGATCCACATCCTCAGAGCCCTCATCTGCTCAGCTGCTACTGAACCATCAGCACAGGAATACCAAGATTTGTCACAAATGATTGAATAGTTCAGATGAGCAATAATAACAAGTCTCTTGACTGCTTGCTGTTTTCTTTCAGGCCTTGCATTGTGTGGGACTCCATTTTTTTTATACTCGGATACATTTTCCAAAAGTTATTTGATAACATCTGACTCACAAGATTTCTTAAGGAAACTTAACAGGCACAGAATTAGAGGGAACATCTTTGCATGAATTTATAAAAGAAAATGTTTAAAATATAGGAAACAAAGCATAGGAATATAAGAGACAACTGTCAATTCTCTCTGTGGAAGAAAGTCACCAGCGGGGTCCTGCTCACTCATGTTGAGAACCACACTCTTCAACATGTTCTAAAAATCACCTGAGAAAGAGATCAAACAGGGAGATGACAATGTTTGCTGATTATATTAATTTATCTGGAGTAGAAATGATGGAGGCTAGAGAATTTTTTAAAGAGTAAGTTGGTAATAAAATGACATGTGAAGTGTAATTTATGCAAAGTGATGCTAGGAAACTTAATTTAAACTCAAAATTGGTGGCCTCTGAATTGAGTTCTGAGCTCATTGCTACTCAGGAATGAGGTCTTGGGGTGGTAAAAATTCTGCATACACATCATCTCTGTGCTCCCAAGGTAGAGAAAGCAAACTGAAGACGAGAGGAAAAACAAAAAGCCCCCATTGTGTTACTGCATGTACACACACTTGTGTATTAAATATTACATGCAATTCTGATCCTTTCACTCATGTGCAGAACTAGAGAAGGAAAAAGGTGTGTAAGGTGGTGGACTGAAAGTATAGACTGGCTTACAAGGAGCAACAGCTACGAAACCTGGCGATGATCCAGAAGAGATATGATAGAGATCTATAAAATCATAAGTGACATGGAAGGGGTGAATCAGAACTGACTGTTCGCTGCCTCTTCTAACACAGGCCGGGGGCACCAGATGAAGCAGGCAGATGGCAGGTTCAAAACAAACATGAGGAAGCAGCTCTCCACACATGGGAAAGGAAACACGGGAACTCTTCGCCAGGGGATGTTACGACTGCTAAAACTTTGCATGGATTCAGGGGACAACTGAACAAGCTGAGAGACGGGAAATCCTTTGGGGGCTGATAAGCAAACAGAAACTACCTCTGGCGGAGGAAGTCCCTGAAACACAAACTGCTGGAGTTTGGGAAAGTCACGTGAGGAGGTTTCACTTTGCTGCTAGGATGTGGAGCAAGATGGAGCTCTGGCCTGATCCAGTATTGCTGCTGCTATGTGCAACACAAGGCACTAAAAAAACAAGCCCTAGTTTAAAATACTTCAGGGTCTGGACACCCTCAATAGGTAGGTCCTCTACAGCTTACTGACATGGCCCGCTGCTGGCAGGCAGGCGAGGGAAGAGTAAAGTTGCGTTCTTTGTCTCTGAACAGTGGGGGTACGTCAGACAACTAGTGAAATAATTCTTGGTTCTTGACCCCCAGGCATGCAAAGTGTTTACTACGCTGTTTTCCACCACTGAGATTTTCTGTACATGTAAAAGCTGTCTTCTGGTCATGCCGAGGACCCTTAAACCCTGGCAGTGCAGAGCAGTGAAGCAGCCTGATTTTACCTAAGCTCCTCCAGGTGTCACAAGTGAAATATTTCCCCTTTGCTTGTTGTGCTTTCAGGGACCATGCGAGAGGAAGGTCTCAGAGCAACGCTCTTTTTTGAGCCTACAGTTTTGCTGTTAGAGCACATGTGGGAGACCTTAAACATGGCAGAGCATGTTTCCCTCCTTTGCTGAAGGGCCCTAGTGATGTCTTCCTGCTCTGGGGGGATGTCCTATGTACCAGGGTGTCCTCACAGAGGATGCTGTTGACCTCTCCCGTTGAGCTGATACACACACCTCCAACCATGGGAGACTTACCAGTGCTTAGACAAATTTCCAAGGAAGAGGAAGAAGAAACTTACTGAATATTAAACATATTGGGCTCTGTGCGCAAAGCTTTGGCATAAACACGACCTCAGTGACTTCCAAAGTGACCTAGAAAGTGTAGTGAGACCAGGGGATTGACTGCAGTATCCTAATCCATGTGCTAACACCAGACCATTCTTCCACACCACAGTCTGGAAACACCAAATGTTTAGGAGGTGTTAGAGGAATTTTCTGCCACCTGTCAATTTGATGGTTTTCTGTTTTTGCTCCTCTGGATCAAAAATCACTAGAGAAAAACAAACGAGCATTTCTGAGAACTGAGCTGTGTTGGATTTTTGTTCATAAAGCAGATATTAATTTAAAGAACACAAATAGCCCAACAGCCATTAAAATGAACTCTTAAGCACTATTTCTAATTATACTGCATTGATTAAATACAATTATATTTTAATTAAGCTTTGTTCATATAGGAGTCCTCCTATGATTTTTCTCCTTCTAGAGAGGGAAATGAATCTCTTCTTCTAGACATTAATTTTAATGGCAAATAATGCTTAACACTTCATTTATTTTAAATGTGAAAAACAAAATCTGCAGAAAGCACTAAATATGTCAGTTGGATTAGGCGAAATCAGATGTCAGCTTTAAAGTTCACCTGCATGGAGAACTCCCAAATCAATACCCGAAATACTTCCATTGCTGATTCTTAAGTCCTACCAGGAGACCCACTTTTAGCAGTCTAAGACGTTACAACTCTGACTGCTGAGTTGTGTTAAATGGATCGTGTGAGTGCTCCTCGATGTAAAAACAGGTTACCTACAATCACGGCTGAAGACCAGCCAAGTGATTTGCCCAGTACCAGTACAATGGAGAAGATATCCTGAAAGTTAGCACCTACTGCCCTCTACCTGCTTCACTTAAAATGCCGAAGCAGCAAAACCAGAAAACTTCACATTCCAATTATTTTAAAATTCTCAAGGTTATAATAAAGCTGGTGAAAACCACTCCAATTATAACTAATTTCTAGTCTGTTTATTTCCAATTACAAGAGTAAGAAGTGTTATTCCCTTCTAGGTTGCAATCTACACGAGGGAAAGCCAATAGAAAAAGTGCAGATATTTATTTCTTGCATAATTTTACTTTGTTTTTATAAAACGTGGTTTTAAATTTCCCTTAACAACATTCATTGTGACTGTGAATTTAGATATCCATCATATCTTTCCAGGAAATGTCGCAGGAGTTGCACTGAAGTGAAGTTCATGACAGACAGAGAAAAAATAATTTCACCTTGTAAATCTTTGTCCTGCAATATGATCTGTGCACTGAAACACTTATACAGGCCATCTGAGCACCTGGCACATACTACAGAAGGGCAGACCCTGATGCCTGCACAGACAAGTCTGCAACATAAAGGACAAAGTTCCTGTAAGCCATAGCAGAGAGCCAGCACCATGAATGGGGACTCAGAAAAAGTTTGAATAGTCTTGATGTGCCATCCAGCCTAAGTGATGCTACTATAGTCCACAGTTATCATGTCTGACCTGCATTTTAAGTTCTAAATTTGCCCAAGAGAATTGTTTGAAATTCCTTAGCTGTAGAGAATCAACAGGTAATCTTTTTTTTTTTTTTTTTTTGTTAGAGAGTACACACATGTGTTAACCTCTGGACTTCAATGCTTCTTCCCTCTGAGCTACAGATAGAAAATATTGCCATGTCCATGCAGTGGGGCAGAAGCCACACAGAAAGGCACTCAGAGAGCCAGACCTGACCTCAAGTCCATGCATGCAAAGACAATGCCGTAGCTTTGGGTATGCATGTCCACTAATCAGGAGCAACAGTTCTAAAACAGAAAAGATACAGGAAATCATAGCAATCTATCCGTTATAGTTTCATTATCCCACCTGTGGGTCTTCTAAAATGCATCACAGTGGCATTCTGTCCATGTAAGGCAGGAGATACAGGGAAATATAAATGCTCACTTAGATATTTAGCTGTTCAAACTGGTGTTGTTGAAACTGTCTAAATCTCCAAGCTCTAAAATAGACTTCCAACAAAGACTTAATTTGAGGCAATACAGTTTTACAAAAAACCCAACCCATAATCTTTCAGCATGTTAGGTCCTTGCCACTTGCTGCTTCTTCTTCCCAAGCTCTGTCACCAGCAGTCTGGCACTTCCCATCCCTTCCCACTCCCAGACTCACTGAGGTTCACACCTGGAATATTCGTCCCTGGCTCCACCTTCTCACTACAGCTGTCTAGTTCGATAACTAACCTGTCAGACTGCCCATAGCAGCTAAAAAAACCCCAAGTAACACTGGACTGAGGCCTTCTATGGCAAGCTTTCGTCGAAAGCTGAGGACAACGCTGACAGACACACTACAAGCGCATGCCACGGTTGCTGAAAGCATGTGTAAACTAATACTTGCATTCTGCATGCCTCAGCATTAAGTTGGCCTGGCAGAAACAGTCCCTGAGTGCCGCCTTTACTCTCTGTGATTGGCAGTAACAGCCAGAAAAAAAATACAGCAAACCCCACCCGCTTGGGACACCCCCTGGTTCACTCTCCAGCCCACTGTGATTGTTTATCCATCAGAGGGGTATGGAGAAAAGAGGTCCTATGGCAAGTTCTCACAGCTGGTAGGTAAAATTTATTATTTCTCAACACAAAGCCAGCTTTACAGGTGTATCAGGAGCTGCCAATATGCCCATGTACGGCCAGGCTGCCAGGAAACCTTAAACATCCTATCAGAAGATCACTGGGGTACAGTGGGGTTCGGTAAAACAAAGCACCGGAGTATAACAAATCCAGATGGTAAGCAAAGTAAAGTGCCAAGTATCTTAAACCCTTTTATAAAAGCACACTCCAGCTAGTATCTTAGGTTCTTCATGGTTGGTTATGTGTAAATGAGGGGTCTGGGGTTTTTTTGTTTGTTTTAAAAACAGAAGTTTTTGCATTTACGAAATTATAGCAGGGAGATTTTGATAATAAATTTGTGTTTGCTGTTATTTTTCCCCTGCTGCTAAATATGATAGTTTGTTCCACTTCAGGTTTTATTAATTAAATTAATACTAATTGAGCAGCCTTTTGGTATATTTTTAGCCTCAGTAGTTTTTGCATGAGAACCTGTACACTGGACTCTCCTCAGCCTTTCTCCTTTATCCCCTCTCCCAGGGGAAAGTGCCACTGCAGATCAGTGCCCTGAAACTCTTCTGCATTTTCATATATTTATGGCTACACATGCATACTCTTGTATCAATAATAATTAAATAAAAAATCAGCAGATATTTTTAGAATATATTTTAAAGAAAGAAGCTTTTAAAAAAAAAAATCAAACAGCCGAAACACGGTTAATTTAGTGTGATTAAGTGCCCCCTAGTGACAAAGTCCAACTCCGAGTAACTTTCACAGCCACTTCCCAGCCTTTCACAGTTTTGGTTCTCAGTATCTCAAACATCTTCTTTTTTTTAAAATTTGTTTGTTTAAAGAAAATTAAATAAAACAGCCAACCGAACCCTACCTCAAAAATTAAATAAGATAATAATCATTGTGTTAGCCTAAAAGCAGTCTTATTTATTTGAAGCGTCACTCCAAATACTGCAGTCTTTTCCTGCACAGGTAGCGTCAAAGCCAGTGTGAATATTCCTGCAACTCAAGAGAGATGTACAGTCAGGTATGTGGTCAGTTGTTTAAATTACACAACATCCAATGAACTGATATGCTTCTGTTGCTTCTAAGAGCTGTCTGCCACTGAGTGGTGATGCTGCAAAGGTAGAAGAGAGAATTAACTCTGGGCCAGCCCTGCAACCCTTGCCTCTTTCTCCAAGTCCCTCACCATACACTGAAGCGCACCTCAAATCTGTGATTCCTCCCCCGTAGCAGCCCACCCATGTGCTGGAGCAAACATATCTAACGGGTGCATGTGTATCTTCATCTGCTCAGTTATATCTTCTCCAAAGATGTAAGTGGAAAACACGTACTTAGGAAAGCTTGGCTTACAAGTGAGCTCTTAGGTAGCAAAAACATTTCCAAATGCAAAAATCCTTTTTTTTTGTCCCCTAAACATTTTTAATTTGAATTTAAATTAGAGCAATTCCAGAAAAGACACCATCATCTTTGCTTTGTACTGCTACTCATTAAGATAAAGCTAAAGATTCAGAAACTATTCTTAATACAGAGGAAAATTCTCTGCATATATACACACCCACACCTCCCCCCCCACACACACTGCAGATCCATGATCAGATCTGTGGATGCCACTTCAAAACTATTCATTGCTCTTCTGTAAATAGCACTTCTCCCATTTTTTTCAAATGTTGTCTTTGGCTTTGGAGAATCTCACACTGACAATTACACTTCAGTTTGGAGAACAGCTCTGGGTTGTTTTTTAAAAGACCAACAATAGCTAGTTTAAGCAATACTGTTGTCTGCTATGCATTTTTTTGTTAAAGAGGATGTCACTTCACTGAAAACGTATTTTTTGTCTCCACACTTAAGGAGCATGAATTATATTTTCCAGTTTTTCTAATGAAGTAATAACCTTAACACATTAATTTTGTTTGCTGCATTCACTGTCTTTGCACTATTATAATCAATGATGTTTGCTGGAAAAGCAGATCGCCTGTGTGCTCACAAGTTACTGTAAAATTGGAGGTTTAGTCAAAATTCCTCTGGAACATTAAATTGAAGGCTTAAAATACAGCTTTTCAGTAAGCAGTTTCTTACAGAAGATAAAGAACAGCTCATAAAATGAAAAAAAGACATGGCAAAAGAGAAAAATTGTTCAAATGCAGACAACATAAAAATGCACTGAAGTTCAAATCTCCTAAGGAAATTTTGCTTCCTTAAAAACAACAGACACCGGTACTAGGATGCTCTAAAATGCAATTTGACCTTTCAAATTACTGTCAAAAAAAGGTACAGTTCTATCATTAGCACCTATTCCCAATTTTAGCAGAGTACTTACATTGCTGTCTCTTTGTTCATATTCAACATTGGCTAATATTGGTTAGAATAGAAACATAATACCAAGGACTGTAAAACAGACCAACTATCTACCCAGGGGAAGGAATAAACCACCCTTTAGTATTTCCTCAGTCATGACAGAAAAATCCAGAGCCTTCTTAAGGCTAATAAATGTAGACAAGAAACATGCTGCTCTTACACTTTCATGAGACATAAAGCTCTGCAGTTCAGTGTCTGTGGAAATTTCTTCTGAACATATTAAAATGATCTTAGGGCTCTACAGAAACCCTGTTCATAAAACAAAAAAGCTAGGATAGTTAAAATTAATACATCATAAATAAAACATGCATTTCAGTATATATTAAGTGACAGGTCTCAGAAACCCCACTGCCACGCACATGTTCACAAAGCAGCAAGAACACACGCAATTCATTAAATCCACTCAACTGTGCTAGCTCTTCCTGGCATTATTCATAACTGAAACATTTCAATTTTATTTAACAGAAAAAAAATAATTTAAAAGTAAAACAAGGAAATTAGTTCTGTGTTTCTGGATTACAATCCCATAGTGCCTTCAACTAGCCACATTTAGCCTCAGGGGGTTTAATTAAAAAAAGGTTGGTTTTTTTTAAAGAAAAAAAGAGGCAATGTAGCCCACTCAAACAGAAACCTTTTCAGAGCAGATCTCATAAATATTTTTTCCAGTATGCCATACAAAGCCAGACAGAAAAACAATAAAAAAGTCTCAACTTATATTTTAATTATATATATCTTGAAAATGTTATTCCTTAAGTAGGAATGCTCTTGAACAGGCACAAGGAAGAAGCTCTCCCACTGATGGGCTCCAGGTCAGGTCCTCACAGAGAAAAATCCACTACTTGTAGTGAAAAGCAGAGTAAGAAGCAGCGGATCCCACAGGATATAGCACTGAGGTGACAGATGACAGGATGGGGGTCACAGTGTTCCCCTACTTGTTCACCTGCTTGAACCACAAAAGCCCCTTGCCAAGCACCTCCACAGCCCCTACGTGGTCAGGACACCTCATCTGGACAGCCTATACAAAAGGAGATAAAGCACCCTGAATTAAATGGATTTGTTTATCACAATGAAAATTAATGGCTGAAATTTAGATTTTATATCTCAGCCTCAACGTTCACAAGCAAGACCTGTGCACATCACAAGCTCTGACCTGGGTCCACTGCTACTCGACATTTAATTTGATTTGATTCACAGACGTGAGCGTGCACAAAGTGCATTTCCCGATTCTTGGTCTCTTTCAGTGGCTCACTGGGGCTCCACACTGCTGTCCTCAGACACAGACCCACCCTCTGAAATGAAAAAAATCACACCAAGATATAGAATACCCCATGTGAAACACAGGCACACACATAAATCTCGTCCCACTGGTGCCCAGGGCACCAGCATTCTGTAGGCAGAGTTGTCTGCACCTTTCCTAAAGCCCTCCTACATTTCAGTGCCATTCCCAGAAACAGCACCAAATTTCCTCCACACTAGGTCCTCCAAAGAACAAGGACAGAAATCTTTTAGCAAAAAAAGTTGTTCTGAAATCTTGTTAGAGTATTACCTAAGTGGAACTGGGAGCATCCTGGGGGAAGGGGCCACAGATTTTTGCTTTATTCCCTTGCAATCCACTTTCGGTTACCTGCCAGAGACCAGATAATTGTACTCAGCAGATTTTCCATCTGGCATCACATGGCCTGTTATCATTGGGCAAACAAGCAACCAAATTATGTCCTGCTTATATAGAATCACATGAAAGCTACTCCAGAGCAACACCAGATGCAGGAGGAGATTGTTATTCTGGGCTGCAGCTTACGGATTCCTGCCATGTAGCTCTGCATTGTTTGTGTTACCTTTTGTCAAGGTATAAAAAAAAAAGAAAAAAAGGAAAAAACCCAGTAAGTTCCTTATGAAGATCCCAGTTTTCCTAAAAACCTCCTCTAGCTTCTTTGTCATCTCTTCTCTGTAAATTAGCATTTTTGTGATTTGTATGAGGCAAAAGAGCTGTACACACTTCTATTCACATGATGAAGAACTGATTTTACCTGAAAGTGGGGTTGTAGTAACACTTGAGCTCATCAGTCTCATGAGGCCAGAAAGAGAACTGAGGTCACCATGTTAAACAATTCCACCTTATCAGTTTTGGAAAAAATTATTATTATCCCTTAATACAGCAATATCAGGAAATCTTGATCAAAACATCTATAAGCCTTTTTTATTTTCAATTCGGGAGAATAAATCATTCTGAAAAACAAAACAGCTAAAATAGTTGTCGTGTCATTGTTTAAATAGGTCCCACCACAAATAAAAATATACTGACAATTTTACACATGTCCAAGGTCCATGCCTGTGTAAATCAAAAAGACAGGTGAAAGTCATTCTATTCATTTAATAGCCACACAATATAAGAAAGGAGACAAAAACCTACACTCTTAAATTTTGCTCTGTCTCTCCACAAAATCACCCTCATGAATCCAAATAGCAAGCAGCTTACCACTGGAAAGCCGGGTAAGTATCTCAGTGCCATGACTACAACACACCAGCAAGGGGAGTAGTAACACTTTGAGAACTTCTGTCTTTGGCGATAGTAAACTGTACATAGATGTAATACCGTACAGAATATTGATGCCGGGCTATATAGACAGTGGAAGGGATATTTATTCTACTGAACGACTGAGAAATTAAGAAAACAAAACAAAACAAAATAAAAACAGAGTCTTGAAATACTATTTGTTTTTGAAAAGAAGGTGGAAGCACACATAAGCAACCTCAAATCAGTCCAATATGCCACCCAACATAAAACCCAGGGTAGCAGGATAAAACCCTCCCAAATCTGAGACTGTTATTTCTAATATATTTTCTCCTTTTAAACAGCAATGACTACATATTTCTGTGGGAAGGAGAGACACTTTCTAGCTTCCTAAGAAAATAAACGTGTGGCACTGCTGGGGCTGGTAGGTAGGAGGGCAGAGGCATTCTCAAGCCTGAGTTGCAACCCTTGCTAAGGAAAGTAGAAGGTGAAATTCCCCAAAACAGGCTTTCACTTCTATATTTCTTAGTTAGGGGCAGATAACTGGCACATTCATAGAAGAGTACATTTTATAACTGCTGGTAGACTGATCTTGTAAATGCACATGCCCACAGCACTGACACAGACCTGTCCATGCGGTGGTACCAAAGGGAGAGGCAGACATCCCTGAGCTCCCACCACCTCGGGAAAAGAAGAGGGAGCACCGACAGTGCCTCTTCGCTGCATCATGCCCACTCTTCCTTTTCAATCCTATGCTTAAGGATGCTTAAGTTGCCCAACGCAACTACAGCCCAGCCATTGTGGAGCAGGGGACCTCTGGTCCCAAGCAGGGAAATGCTGCACCGAGAAGCAAATCTGAGACAAAAAGCTGCTGCCTGCACCTGGTTCATTACTGCAGCTGAGTTCCCGCATTCCTACATTTTTTACACCACTCTGAGATTTTTAGAAAGACACAAGAGCCCCTTTCCCTCCAAAATGCTGCAACTTTGTAACAACTGCTACCCAAGCAGGTAACCAAGACATTTCATCAACTTGTAAATATCCAAGCATGAAGTCATCCTAAGTGCTAATCATGAAATTACTATGCATCGCAAAGCTCTGAATAGTGTTTTGCTGTAATTGTGCATAATTTAGCTAGAAAAAGCAAGAGGAGTTATATTTGGGTATAGAAGAAAGAGGTCAATTTGATGAGGGGAAAAAATTCTGTCATTTTTACTAGTCTGATAGAGAAATTCTTCATTCGGTGTAAGAATTTTAGGATGTTACTTCTCCAATGTGATGCCAGGGGGACAAGCCATTAACAAGGGAGCATCTAATAGAAGAACTGGTGTCCAGAGCCATGTTTTTAACAAAATAAATCCACCTCTGTTACCTTAAAGTACACTTATAAACTACTGTGTGTTTCAGCCATTAGAGGCAGACAGAGACCTGTCTCTTTTCATCCCAGAGTATAGCTGTTACAATCAAGCCATAGAAAGTTTTCCTTCCTTCTGATAAGGAGTAAGGAAATATTATAGAAAAAAACAGAGATAGTCTCACCAACTTCCTAATCATCTCCTTATGTTTCTGAACAATGGTCTCAGTAAATGTCCTAATTTTGAGTTTGTAAGTGGATGTGTAAGCCAGGTCTGGCTTGGACAGTTTCTTGTTTTTCTCCAACAGAGAAAATATGTGGGACACAAGGTGGCATCCGTCTTTGACACACTGGAACTGAGCTGGAAGAAGCTACATGACCTGCCCAGAGCCTCCCGGCATGGGTTTTGAGCTACCCAGACACAGAGTCTCTTCTGGCCGAGGAGCTGTTCAGCTAAGCAAGACTGTGTATGAATTCCAAGACCAGATGAAGGAATGTGTGGACAGAGGAGTCTGAAGGTCTGCCCACTCCTGTCAGGTCAGCTTGTGTCCTCCTGAACTCTGTTAACAGGGCACCAGCCATGAAATAGGGTCATGGGCCTCCTCCAGCAACACCCAAGTGCAGACTTTGCCCTCCTTTTGTAGCCTTCCCTTCATTAGCACCAACCCAAAACACAATTACATCTAATCCCTTTACCTGGCAAAAAGCCAGCACAGAAAGAGGAGCTGGCATCCAACCTCAGGAGTTACATGGCAGAGAAGGGAGGGAAACCTCAGCACAAAGTGCTCTCCACCAAGAAGAGCTTGACCCACTACATGGGTCCAAGAAGCGTAACTGATGTTCTAGGACATTGTCCTGAGGATAACACTCCTTTGGGCAAAATTTTTGGGCTGAAAGTAGAAAAAATATGAGAAAATTGATGTCCTAATATCAGGAATAAGTGCCTTTTCCAAGTAACCAATCTTAAAAAGGGTGCAGGGAGCGCAGAAGCTACCAAAGAAATGGTCTTGATGCAAATGGTCCTGGTTTCTTCCAAATAGACTCTAGCATTTGACCTTTAACTCACACCTTTCCAGGAAAATATTCTTATTAAATCACAATCAAAAGTCCTATAGATTTATTTTACATAAGACAAGTAAATTGCCTTAGCATAAATGCATCTCTTTCTTAGGAGGCAGACTCCTTGACAGGTACCTTTCAACGCACATACGACTGCAAATATATGAGGATGGCTTTAAAGGCCTGTTTCCAAACTTGCCTAGACTGCAGCTGGGTTGGTAACTTTTCTAAACGTAGTAAAATTGGTGTATTTTTCCACTGAAGGTATAGACCTTTTTGGCTTTTGGAGACTAAAAATGTAATTAATTAGTTTTTAAGACCTCTGGAAAACTAATCCATTTTGGTGTACTTGGAAAGGGTAGTAACAGGATATCTTTTCAAGAAACAAGCACGTGTAAATGCAAAGTTCTCTATGCAAGCATGATATAGACCAGAGCCCTGCCTAAGATCTCACCTGCAGTCTATATAAATTTCATTCATAAACTAAAATAGATCCCATAATATTCATATAATCACAAAACATTTGTTTTTTTCCCTGAAAGGATGGTGGCTTTAGACATTGGGCAAATGGTTTTACCTACACATCAACAGCCGCATCATAGACAATCCACTTCCTTTTGCAAATAGCAATTTGGAACCCTCTGGCCATGGGCCTTGCTGGGCCAGCCCAGCACAGACAAGCTCAAGCAATCCCACACCCCAGGATGGGAAATAGAGGACATTACTCTAGATCCAAATCTCCTAATCCTTCTTTTTGCCCATTTCTATCTTGCCAATTTTCTTTCTCTGGTGACCCAGTTTTCCCTGTATTATTCTTCTTCTTCCTTATGTAAGTGAGCCTGAAAGCATAATTTAATTTGCAAAAAGAGAAAAAATACTCAAACCCGTAAAAATGTTAGGACATGGGACAGAAAAGCTCTGGGATGAAGCCATAATATGAAAATTAGCACAGCCATGGTTGGCTTTTCCTCTTTCCATCACCATAAGAAGAAAGATCTCTTTCAGAGCCTCCTAGCTCTGCAGTTTGCATATATGCGCCTTATCTTCCTCCTTTCTCTTTAAGGTAGCATAAATTTTTGTTTCTAATCTGCTTCTCATCTCCTAGACGAAAATCCAGTTTTCTTCATTTATTAAAAAAAAGGTATTATTATCAAGAATGTTCCTAATTATCAGTTACCTTGAGAGCTAAGAAACAATTTTCTTATTCTGGGAAAATATTTGGAGTTTTTAAAAAACTTTTCTTCTTCAAATCAGGAAAAAAAGCCTAAGATTACAGTGATTCTATAACAAAAAAAGGTCTTTTGAGTAGCTGAAACTTCCAAATAATTTCAAATATTTTGTCTTTTTGCTTAGGCTGCGGACTCTGACAAATTCAGAATAACTAAGAAAGGATCCTTTTATTCAGATGTCAAAACAATAATGTCAACACAGTTCTCCAAAGAAATGAACTCAAATAGAAAATTCATTTGAAACTTCCTTTCCCACACACTGTTTCACAGTTGCACTGAATCAGCATTTCTTTCTGAAGAAGAATATTCTGTCAGAAAGATCCCTGACTTGCTCCAGTGCTCTGTGCTTACTTGTATTTTAGCAACAGGAGAATCAAGTCCTGAAAAGATGTTTTCCTACAGTAAGTACTGTAACCTTCCTCCTTGGGGTCCAGCTGCCTGTGATCCCAGGCCCAAGGCTGCTACGGCACAGCTGTGCTACCTTGGCTCAGATTTCTGAGCAAAACCGCTGAGTTGTGAGGCAGGGATGTGAGAAAGTGCTAGAGCCTCGCAAGATAAGAATGGCAGAACTGCAGACAGAGGTACAGTTATTCATCTGGGGATGGATGCTGTTACGGGATTCAAGAAAAAAAAAAAGATATAAAAAGGTATAAAGTACTTACAGGGGTGCAAGAAAAATACAGCATCTTACCTGCTTCTTTCTGTTCTCCAATTTCCCCAACTGAGTATTTAAAAAGAAAATGCATAAAACAGGAAACCACACTGACTGCAGTGAAAGCTCAAGTGTAACCTAAAATATTAGTTCATCTGTATAATTGTAATTCATTTCCCATTGCTAAAGCAGATCTTCACTACATGTAAATGCTTGAAACAGCATTTAGTATTACCCTCAAATAATTTTTCTCTATCATACTTAACTTTTTAGCTTCATGCTTCTACATATCAAGGGTCTAATCTTACCTGATTATTCTCATTTTACTGCCTTATTTGTCCTATATCCTCATTTAATAGTTTAGAATTAATTATGGTAAATCTATACATCTAGTGGCTTCCTGATAAAACATATTTGCCAATATTATTTTTAAGCACTCACAATATGGCGTGGCTGTAGGCACTCTGTGACAGACACTATGGAATCACCGAACATTTGAAGATTACTGCATTAATTTTATAAGAAGTTTTGTACGTATCTGCATGGGCTTGTTAGTGATTGTTATTACTGCCTAAGTGGTTAGAGGAGATGAGTTAGTGAAGAAACAAGTGATCAGTGGAGGTTGAGGATACTGATACCAGAAAAAGCAGATTCTACACCATCTCCAGAGTTTTTTCCAACAAGGGCATGCATTATTTAATGTGTATTAATTAATTCTCCCACGGTAGAAGGTAGGTGGTGTACTGTTGACTAAGCATACATGCAGCTTGTTTTCTCTTTTCTGAATAAACTCTTTTTTTGCTTCAGGAAAGCCTGCTGGTCACCGCATAAACCTGTCATTTCCAAACTTGGTTTAATATAAGGGAAGATGGGGCAGGACATTACCACCACATGATCCAGGTCACAGGATCTAGACTTAGCTGGAGACCGGTTTGGGGGGCTGAATGGGAGAAGTTGTTTCTGGCCAGGGCTCTGCAGCATGTTTTGCAAGGAAGGAGGTACTTCAAGGGTGTCCAGGGAATAAGGCACCTTCCATATGATCAAAAGCAGATCAGGTGAAAGGTATGTGGCCCTGCACGGAGCTTGGCTCTGCACTAACAGAAAAAAATACTCCATTTGGTCTCATAGCTTTAGTTCAAGAAATAGGATTGTTCTTTTGTTGGATGTTCTGACCTCTCATTTAATAGCCAAGACCAAAATGAACACAGCCAGTCCATTTTACCTCACACTGAACTGGTGGGACTTTTTCCAAAGCACTTTCAAGAAAACAGGCAGTCCTCATTGACCATTAGTGGTTGTATGCCACAACTCCAGCTGATCTCGAATGGCATCTCATTCACAAACCTCTCTAGCCTTAAAGAGATAAAGAACTAGCCTATGCATTAATGTACGCACAAGTTTCTTCAGAAACTATAAATACGAGGCTCCATTTCCTGGACAGCTTCATAGACACCACATTTCAGTACCACATTTGTAAGAGATGGTAGTAATTTCCTCCTGAATTCAAAAGGCTGCAAGGGTTAGATGTCCATCAGTTACACTCTGCCATTGGTATGACAGTGGATCATAATTGGCTTAATAGCCATGAAAAAGAAAGCAAAATGCTCATGCTAGTTTATTGGATTAGACACCAAGTTGTTCGCATCACAAAGGCATCGAACAACTGCTTCTAATGGTGCCAATGTAAATTATCACAAAACAAATCATCTGTTTCACAACTGAAATTGTAGAAGTGTACAGTACTACAGATACACTTGAATAAAAAACAGTTGTCACTGTCTGCCAGTCGCTCAAACTGATTATTTAGTTTCCTTGTGGCATTATAGTGATGCATAATCTATATGCAACTCACACCTATTACTGTTCTAATTGTATTTTCTTCCTTTTTCTAAATTCAAGCTATACACAAAACTAAAGCTATATTTTCACATCTGATTAATTTCATAGTCATTTTGTTAAGTCTGCTCCAACTCAACCTAAAAGATGTGGAGGAAAACAGTTTTGTTTTTCTTTTAGCTTAGATTTAGATTTAAGAAGACAAGCAGCAGCAGCAGCGTGAGACACGTATAATAGGGCTTAATTACATCTCATACAGGCTTAATCACAAGAAGTGGCATAAAGAACCTGTAACTTTTCATTGCTAGAGAAAAGTTAGCAACTGTGTTTCCTAAACTTTGAATATAGAAGAGATATTAATTGCTTACTGCCTGCAAACAGGACTCATGTTTGCTACTCAGGCTGATATACATATCACAACTGCCACAAGAAATGGATAGCAAAATTAGTCTGGTGAATGTAGTAATAATAAATCAGGGATTTCCTCGAGATGCTTAGGGAATTGAAAGCCTGCATTTACAAGTTCAGACTTCTGCAGAAAACACTTTGCTCTTTTTTCTTCTTAAACTCAGGATAAAATATTGCTATTGTTATGTCCTTTGGTATCCTTGTTTAATTCACAATACGTAGAGAAGTCTTTCTATATACCAACTATAGTAAAACAGTCATTTCAGAACTAGTTGAAATACACAATTTCATTCACAGAGGAAACTTTAAACAAGCTGATTTCTACACACAGAAAGTGAATAGAAATCAAAAAATATCTCCACATTATCCCATACAACAATTTTAAGAAAATTTTTATTGCCAAATTCAAATTTCCATTATTTCATGACACATGAATTGCAGTTGTACACATTTATTTGGGTGCAAGTGTTAACCTTTCATTACAACCCAGGAGGTGCAGATTCAGGTGGAAAAAGCCAGTACTGTGTTGATTATTGTATCATTGACAGATTCACACAGGCTTTCTTCTAGACCATTTGTAACACACCATTATGTGCTCACCTTATGTTATGCATTATGTGATTTAGTAGGGAATTATTAGCTATTGCCTAATAATATTTTGAAGATACAAACAAGTTCTAGAAAAATTGAAATAATTATTTCAACACTCTGGCAATCTGTCAAAAAAAAATATCTCCAGCAATGCTGCTTTTAACAAGAAAAGCACTTTTCACTGAAAATAGTGTGCAAAAGAATTCAGAGCATACCTAATCCATTCCTACCTGCTTTGTTGGTATTTAGTATGGGATCGTTCTGTAGACATTCTGCAATATGACTGTTAAACATCTCTGAGCAACAGCACTCCAAAACTGGTTATTCAGCCTGAGTTATTTCCTGGTCAATCTTTATAAGACAGCTGAATATTTTTGCTGTGCTGCAGAGAACATGTGTGAAATGCTAACTATGTGCTGACATTTTCAGTTTTGTTTCATGTCTTCAAGAAAGAAGGTGTAACCACCAGGGGAAGACCACCAAATATCTGGCTCAGCTAAAGCTTGTCACACCCAGTGGCACCAGAGTCGATATGGAGGATAGGGTTGTCCAGGGGTGGGAGCTGGGGTGCGGGTAGAACTTGCTGTATAGGACATTGTTGGTCACCTATCTGGGGACTAGACTTGTAGACAAAGACTATGAAGAGACAGAAGTTATTCCCACCATATTCTTCCACTCAGCACATTTTATTGCCTTTTTTTTTTTTTCTAGTGCAGCATGGGAGCAGCAAAACTTTAAGTAACTTTCTTTAGGAAGCTGTTTAATAACTTGCTACATATCTTGACGTAAACCTAAACTTCCTTTAATTTGAGAATTCCTGGAAACCAGCTGTCCTGGTTTCAGCTGAGACAGAGTTAAATTTCTTCATAGTAGCTAGTGAGAGGCGATGTTTTGGATTTGAGCTGAGAAAAAGGCTGCTGCTACTCCTCAGTCACCCAGTCATTTAATCCAATATTCACTACACCTTTCTATCGCTACCAGCATTAGTAGCAAGATCAGTTCCTCCTCTTACAAACATCAAAAAAAGCCTGTTATTTAGCTTCCTTACTTCTAAGGTCTGAGCATTTCTAATAAATATTTGATTTTGTCTTCTGCCCAGGGCTAATCCCAGTAGCTGCCAATATTTTACTTATCTGCCTCACTGGCACTTTTGACAAGGGGGGAATCAACAGCATGCTGAAAAGATGCTGTAATGAAGATGTTAAAGAATGAAAACCTGAGGTTACATCCTGACTCCTGCAGAGCCTCATTAGCACAATTCACCCTGTCTCAACTCATCACCATTCATCACCGCTCATTATTTACACTCCTTCAACTCATCTGCAGTCTGTATGACCACGTTCCTATCCAAGCCAACATGTATTAGTTATTCATGTACACTTTAGTGAGATGGTATCAAAAGGTTTAGTAAAATGCATGTATTATATCACTTGCCTTTCATCTGCTTATTTTGTAATCTTATCAGAAAGGTAAAAAAGCAATCTGGCTAGAATTTATCCTTTCTAAGCCTATTTGTCTTATTGCTTGCGGTTCCATTATTAAAGCTGAGGAAAATAATCTTCTTTACCTCTCAACATATTTATCATATGCCTTCTTTTTATGGTTCTAATTTCACTAGCTCTTCCAGCTAGTCACAAAACATCCTCAAAAATGGACCCTGCCATAGGAAAAGAAGGATCTGCACAATGGGGATAAGGTTCATGAAAAGAAGCCCAGAAACAGAAGCCAAGGTATAGCAAATATTGTTTCTAAATCTGCCTCCTCTGGCCTTAACAAACTGCATGTGCTAAAGCTCAGTTCTGCAGCAACCAGCCAGCGTACTTCAGCGTTCCCTTAGCTTTAACCGCACGAAAAGTCCCTCTTGACTTCAGGGCCTACTCAAGTGTCACAAGCTAAGCACAAGCTTCACAGAAGGAAAAAATCAACTACAGTAAATCACAAGCCTCATTAACTAGCTCTGAGGGCCTAACTCCTGCAGATGGAGGAAGCACGACTAGAAGGCATGGGTTTTGGTACTGCTGAGGGGCTCTGAGGTCCACACCTGGTCTGCACAAGCCAGTACTTCTCGTGTCTTTTTCTGTTACAACTCTTGACCAGTGTTCATTCATATTCTTCATTCTCTTTATTATTATTTGCTGTTGGGTTCTTGAGCTTTGTTTATGCCATTCTCTGCGAGGACCTGTTTTATGACCACCCTGTTAGATTGCTGTCCTTGCGACTAAGTTGACCCACACACACTACCCCTCTGCACCTGCAAATGGCAGAAATTGTTTGAGATGTTATCCTGTACACTGCAGACCAAGCAGAGGTTCTTCAGACACAAAAAAAAAATATTAAAAAGTAAAGGAATTGTCAGTCTCTGTTTTAAATAGGCAAGTCAACTTTTTCCACAGAACCTTTACTCAATCAAAGGGGACTGACAGTTAAGAACTGCATTTTCTATACGTCATTTTGCAAGTCCCTTAAGATGCTGAGACTTACTGAGTACACCTACAATATTGTTTCTTAAGTGTATTCTCCTTGAGCCAAAATAAGTCTTCCCTGCAAAAAAATCAGGCCACCTCCAGAAAAACAAAACAAAACAAAACAAAACAAAACAAAACACAAAAAAACTGCTAAAAACGTTGTAGGCTTGTTAGAGAATCTCTGACCAAGAGCTGGATTTTCAGCAATGACAGTCAATGATTGGAAATGTTCATCAAAAGAAATGTGTGAACCCAGTTGGGGAGGGAAGAGGGGAAAGAAGACGGAAGAGATGAAGTAAAAAGAGATGTGACTCTTAATATTAACGCATTAAAAATATAATGATATTAAAATGATCATGATAGAGACAGATTTAGAAGAAAACACACACAAATAAAAGGGAATACAGTGCAGGAACAGTTGAAATCAAGGAATACTAAAGAAAATGCTGATGAACAAGCAGTGACAAAAGAGGAACTGCAGTGTTCAGCCTGAATGGATGTAGAAGCAACTTGAACCACTGTATTTACTCCCCCCACCTCCTTTTTTTTTTTTCTTTTTTCTTTTATTAAATAAACCACTGCTGCTTACTCCATGGAAAAAGAAACAAACATTCAACACTTCAGACAGCTGTGAAACTGAAAACCCTGCAAGGCCATCCAGGAACACTGTGGATATGTTGAACAGGATTCAGTGAACAAAATGGATTTGCTCAGACTTCTGTGAACGTCATGGACCTCCACATGAATGAAAATATTAAGATTAATGATTGCGTTGTAAGTGTTACACCACCAGATTCAGTGGACTCTTGAACAGATATTGAAGAGATGAGCAGCTCTAATTCTGTCTCCTGCTCCTTAAGACACATGGAGTGTGGGGTCATGCTAAACAGTAAGAAGCAATTTAGCAAGTGGATCTCCTGGCTGGTGCAATACATTGTCAACAGCATAGGGATCCTGAGGGCATTTTGCAACACAGCAGTTGCCAGCTGAAACGCAGGGACACCTGTTTCACTGATGGAAGTACAGAGCACTTCAGTGCTACTCAGAGAGATACACGCTAAAGTGCGTTGGCAGCTGAGGTAGAGGGCAGAGAGGGGCAAAACACGTGCACGCGGTCTGAGAATGCCAAAAATCCCAGTCATAATTCCCTCTACGTTTCACAGCTAAATAAGTCTCCTGACCCTTTTCAGTTGTGTAAGAAAAAAGATCCACAATTATGATTCACACGAAAAAGGCAGAAAGGCTGAAGCTTCACACACTTACCACTTTGCCTCAAAATTCAGGTTTACACCACTTTCAGAAAGAGGTTCGTATGAGGTGTCGCAGTTGAGTTACAAAAGAGACAGAAACATTCCAGGTCGCACATGATTTCTGAAAATTTAGACTACGTACTGCTTAATAAACATGTAAATAAGCATAAAAACTCTTTCATTAGTAATTAGTCAGGAGGCATAGAACTTAATTACAGCCTATTTTGTTGATGATCACTGCAGACACCTATTCAAATAAAGTGAGTTGTGGAGAAGAACCACACAGAAACATTTTCAAATCTGATTTTAGTCAATGTGAAGCCATATATCTTTTCTTTTTTTTTAAACATGAGTAATTTTTAATTTCAGAACTATTTTGCTTGTTTAGGCATACTATATTTCAGAGCTGTATTACAGAACAATATCTTATGTATTTGCAAAATTGTAGTGCACAGCTATTTTGTTACTTATACTCCATCTTAACATTGACTGGTTGGAAAATGAAATTTGTCTGAAAACAATAACTTCTGATCTCATTAAAGTTTAGGGAACCTCCTATGAAAGTCTCTCTTCTTTGAGCTGAAAATGTGATTCACCAGCAAAATAAATGCTGCCCTGAATCTTCAGTCCAGAAAGAAAGGGGGATTTCAGTTGCATTCTTTTCTTGTTTGATGGTTGTCAACCAAAAACCTACAAATGTATTTTAGGGCAGAAGACTCAAGCAAACACAGCTGACTCAACCTGTAAGGACAGTGAAGCTGGGACACAGCTGTGTGAATATCTTGCACTGACTAGAAGCTGTAATTCTCAGAAGGTAAATAATTACCAGAGTTACAAGTTAAACTAGTTCTGTGAATAGTCTTTGCTGAATGCTGTTTTAAAGACCTGAAAGCGTCAAAAGCTGTTTGCATAACCAATTAGTTAGGATAGGTTACAAGCAGAGATCTAAAGTGATTTCATTCAACAGAACTAGAGAATAAAGGGCGTCATCTCAGGTAAATTCGTGGTACAACTTCGAGTAATTTTTCAGAGAGGAATCTCAGACCTCAAGAGTAAGGATGGTATTTGTTTCTTAACCAGGAATTCTCTCTACTAATACTATAGAGACATGTTAGAGAAATCCCTCAAAAATGATGGGTTTGGTGTTTTTTTAAACAAAGGAAAACTGAAGATGTGCCTTTATGCCTATGTCATCACCATGCAGTTCAGGTACATTATGCTGAATACCACGCAACAAAATTAATGCCTCCCATGCAATAGGTAGCTGTAGATGACTGATAAAATGACCAATGGTTTCCAGTTCCATATTCAAGAGGGCACTAGGCAGCATTTAATAGTGTTTTGCACCACCATTTAGTCCTGCAAGCCTAATGGTGACAAACCAAAGGCAAAGAGACCTATTCTTCCTTGAGGGTCCTGTCATGCCTCCTCGTGTCCACTCCAGCCACGACGGCTGAGGAGCTGCAGGGCCGCTACGTGACCTGTTCACAAGGGAGCAAGAGGAGATGTAGCGGGCGGTATGGGGAAGGGTACTGCTGCTGGTCTCAGCCAGGTCCCAAATGGATTTAGGTGAAGACTAAACGGTGAAAGAAGGAACATCAGTTAACCAAGGAAGGAGTACCAGATAACGCCATAGCTAGTTTTTTGTTGCAAAATCTTACAGAAGTTTTCCAGCAGAGAATACCCCCAGCTCTAACAGCAGCCAAATAGTGGGACCTGACATGCTGCAGGAGGGCATTTCGGCTAATGACAGCCAACCCTCTGAGGTATGAGGCAGAGATCCCGCGCTACACTCCTAAAACACCATAACACACCTACACCAACATCTTTGCACAATAACTGGGGGTGGCAGCTGTTACAGAAAAAAAGCAGCAGAATTAGTTTGAAAAGAGTCAGGACTTAAACAGACCTACTTGCTAATTCAGAAGCACAATCATACTTAGGCTACCAAATATGAACAAAAAAGGAAATTTCCTATTAAATGCAGGAGATCTTCCCTCTCTGTTTCAGCAACAAAACCTGGAATCCTACTAGGCAGTAAAGAGTTAAACCATGTAAAGGTAAAATAGGTGAAGACTAAAATGATTGCTGATGCCTGTTAGCCCATGAAAATGCATCAAGACAGCTACAAGGAGAACTGTCAACAGTTAACCTTTCACAGCATTTCCACCACAACTTCTGTAATACGCTGAAGGGTTCACATTGTCATTGAGTAGCAAATACAAATATATACCACTGGATGAACTGGAAAAAAGATCTCTACTGATTTCACACAGAAGATAGTGCACCATCAATATAATTAAGTAATTTAAAAAGAGAAAAAAAGCAGGCTCTGCAGGTTTTGAAGTGCAGGACAGAAATCTGTGCTTCTGCATTGTAATGGGACATTTCTTCTCTAAAGGCAAATAGTTATGATTTTATGCCAGTCCATGTGATTGTCTCAAGATAACTAGATCTTCTACATTCAGCACACAAATATATTACTCCAATTTATTCCTATACAAACAACAATTTCCCACTATTACAAAATGTGCATACAATGAATGCCACGTTCACCCTATTCCCACAGTGCCTCTTCTTTATACAGAATGAATACAAAATGGGAAAGAATTAAGCTTGTGTGGCTAACTCATATTCTAACACATTTCTGAGTGCTTGAAAAGTAAATATCTCCAATCTTTTATAAATATAAAAAGCTCAAATATTTACAGACAAAGTTCAGATTCCTTTTATTTTTATATATATATACACAAAGTTTTAAGGAAAAGCTAAATAATGCAGTGTCATTTAATACAGAATGTCCATAGCAATTTCCCCTTTTTTCCTCTGCTAGAAAACTTTAATTATAAACTTAATGCCATATCCGATGTTTTGTGTATTTTTTAAGTACAGCACTCAGTGCAAAAGTCCATTTCAGACCTAAAAACACTGGTATGGTATTATAAAGCCATTAAATATATATTAAATTATACTACATTTCATTTATACTACATTTCATTTTAGCTGTGATGGCCCCGTAATTACTACTGATAGTTTCTGATCTCTCACATATGAAAAAGCATGGCTGGTAAATTAGTGATGATAACCAATAATGAGAAGTAAGAGCATTTATACTTTCTCTTAGTACACCATTTAATTGTTATTAAAAAATCCATTATGCTCTGTATTTTACTCCGTAAGGCAGATTCAAGCCATTAAATATCTATTTTATTTTCTCTCCTTTTTTTAACAAAGATCACAAGATATTATCATATTACCTTTTCTCTCTCACTGCACTGCCAGGCTCTGTCCAACCAATTCTGAATTTGCTTTCACTTTCAGACATTTATCTGCATACAGTTAGGTGAAAGGTATTATTAATCATATCCTGTTGCTAGGCTACCTGGAGATGTTAATTTAAGCTTAATGTTTCTCTTTGTTAAGAAGTGCCATGGGGAACACACAGATTAGAGACAAGAAAACTACCTTCAAAAAGCTGCTTTAAAAAAATAATCAAGACCCGCATAACAAAATATGCATTAGCAAGAAAAATAATTTTTAAAATACCCCAGCATAGTCTACAGTTTGCATAGTACAGCTTCGTTTGGAATGTGGATCTTTTGGATAACTTAGATGACCAATAAGAATTACAACTGAGGTTCAACGTTCAGCCTCATAGCTGCTGGAAGAGCTTTAAAGACGCTATAATGTCTTTATTAGAAATAGCTCAGCAATGAGAGCATTATCTAATATTCAGTGAAATGAACAGAAACGTATTTACTACATATAAGTTGAAGAAAAACACCATATATGCCTAAGTAAATTAGCATACTGTTTATAAGTTTTTTGATATAAGCTTACGTGAAGACTTACCCCTCTGCATACAAATTCATGTTCATTCCCACCAGTCCACCTTCACCCATGGAGGGGTATGATGTAAACACGGCCACTCATTCCTGCAGAAATCCTACCCGCCTATCTGCCACATATGGGAGAAGTTACCAATGACTTGAAATGGGTTTGAGTTACATGTTACAAAGCCTTGTGTAACACATGAGCTTAAAGAAGACAAGAGAGGGATTTGACTTAAATGACTCTTTTTACCTAGTGAGTAGTCATCATTCAGCTGAATTGGAAAACATGAAGCAAAATTCTAGCACGGACAAGGCCATTCATAACTTTACTCCAGGATAGCAGGATGAAATTCTCTGAATCTCTCAAGGTGCTGATATCCATTGCAATTCAAGTGGATGAGAATAAATCCCATCTCTGTAGGAGCCCTTTCCATCACTGAACACAGAAAGGATCAACTTTGTGAGTATCAATATTTGGTATATATGCTCATCTGGAAATTTGGGTTCAATTAATCCGTTCTGCTGAAATACAAAAATTCTGAACGTCAATGTAAATTGGCAAATATTTTCTGTTTCTGGGGAAAGCAAGTCTTTTACCTGTGAAGTTTTGCCCGGAAAGCAAACACAGAACTTTGACAAAGTGACAGTGACCAATGCCATGGAGTTTCCAATACAGATTCCTGGCTTGGATACTGGTTGTCACAGGAAACACACATGGGTGCAGGCAGGACCATTAACACCATAATGAAAATAGTCTTTACCCTTCACAGAATTAAAAAACCAAAAATGACCTTGTTAGACCAGCAGTGATACTGGACCCTTTCTTTAAACTCTTCCTACATAATGTTTTGGTGCCTTCCAAGTAACAACTGCAAACAGTTCTCTTCCTGATTCTTTATGCGAAAAATAGATGCAAAATACTTCTGGAAGAGATTACTGCAGTGCATTCATGTCTCTCCAAAAAACAGTGCAAAAGTCTCTGTAGTATGGAAGAGTGATTTTTCAGAGTTTCCTTTTTTAAAGAAATTTTTTCCAATTAATTAATTTCATTATTAATTTCTGCCTTAACTTTATAGGCATAGAGAGGTTTGCATTCAGCATTTTCAGAAGTACTAAACACTGGAGTCTTAAGCTCCAAAGCAGAGATTTTTTTTAAAGTTGGGTTTATGTCATGTGGGTTTTGAAGTGTCTACTGGTTAGTTTAAAATATAAGTAGAATTAGTTTCAATCAATATTCAATTCTATTTATTCCTCATGGAAAAATAAAAGAAAATGTCGTTATCTGAAACAAACCTAAAAGCCTGCAGGCATGTTTCCAGTACCCATTCTGGTCTAAGATTCCTGATTGCAGTTGTGTTTTCCTTTGAGAATGCTGAGATGAAGCCAAACAGGCAGCGCTGGAGACTAAGCTAGTGCTGGTGATGTCATAACAAGAATTTTGATTGTTAGATCAAGGAAAAATTACTTCATGTCTGTAAGAGCAGCAAATACAAGCACAAAAGTCAGCTGAGAACCTGTTATAATAGAAACCTATTACAGAGGTCGAAAACATGACTGCAGCTGCTCTTCCAGAATAAGCAGAACCATAGTGAACAAAGTGATCTGATCTAGGTGTTCCTGCTCCGGCAGGGAAATTGGACTAGATGATCTTTCGAGGTCCCTTCCAATCTAACATTCTGTGATTCTGTGACTCTGTGATCATTCCATGGTCAAATTCTCAGATGCAAATAGCATGAAAAACACTGAAAGAGGTAATACTTTTCTACTTTGGATACTGACATTCAAAAGTGTTGAGTGAATACATGAAACATCTGCACAAAGCTAAGGCTGGCTGCCTGACACAAATAGCGAGGAACTGCTTCTCTTCCACATTGCAGAAGTGGCCAGAAGGACAGAAGCCATGTCAGCTTAGGGAAGGAGACCAAATTATGTCCTCTTAAGTTTTTTTAGGAAAAGATGAAGAGGATGCAATAGAAGCTCGGTAACTTAAAACACGTTAGTTGTCTTGAACAGGGGAAAAAATTCTGGCAGCTCAAATATCCTTCTACTTGGTACACACAGAGATTGAGCAGCAATTCCAAGAGAATGAAAGATCACACTAAAGTTGAATCATTCCTACCACATAGTTAGGGAAGTAAGGTAAGTCATGACCCCCAAGTTATTTCATGCTGCAGCAAGACTGCTACTTAATGCACAAATTGCCTAGCTTGAAGCTAGCCTGAGGTGTCTCCAACACAGTGAAGCTGCTATTTGTGGATGCAATTTAGAGTACAGAGTAGTTGCCAAGTATCTAGTTCCAAACAACCTGGTTGTTGCTTTGCACCCTTCGTATGTATTTAAATAAGTTTTGCTGCCCGAAGTAACACAAATGTGTACAAGTCATATAAGCGACTTGCTCCATATAAAACTTATTTTACAATCATATAAAGGTATTACCAGCTAGATTCAAAAAAATAAGTTAGACTTTATTTTAAAATTGGAACATGTTAAACTCAAAATGCTTTAGTGATCAAACACTTTTATAGACACCACCGCTGACACTGTAAAGAAGGTCATATTGATGAAGACCTCTACCTCTGGCATTGGTTTCTATGGTAGGTGTACCAGATAGGTATTCCATCAATGAAGATCTATTTGGTTTAAAATCTTGCAAATAAAATGTTTTGACACTACAATGTTTTTTTTTGAAATTCATTCAAGGGAGAAGGGGTTCAGTTTCATTTAGAACATCAAGTATTTCTTCAGAGAGAAAAACACCTAAAACAGATCTGGCACTGCTTTAAGTTTACAGACTATGCTTTCTGGTTTGGTAGTTCTGCTTTAATAATGTTTTGTAGTACTATTAACTCCACATTGGTACCCAAGTAATTTTTCCCCTGTACTTCAGATTTCAGGCGCATGGGGGAAAAGAAAAAAACCAAACCAACAGAACACCCTTTGTTCATGAGATAGAATTAGATTAGAGCCTTAATTTTTAACTTCTCACAGGTAGTTGTAATATAGGAAAAGTATAAAAAAAATTGTCATGTCTTTTCTATTATTTGTATGACAGTGTTTGAAACTGTGGCAGTATTTTAAATAGGTAGCATTCTGTTGTAAGAGCCATAACTAAAGCATGAAGGGCACATTTAATAAAGGACACATTTGCTGCAGCCTCAGCACCCCTAAATAAATAGAGAGAAAGCAGTGGATAGTTTCCTCTCCAGCCAGAAGATAACTTCCTCCCATCCTGTGGCCCCCAACACGGTGACCACACCAGTGAAGCGCTGCTCTAGGCTGTGTCACATGGAGTCTTCTGTAGCCCAAGAACTTTACCATAACTTATACAGTCCTCCAAAACTGATCAATTTATGGCCAATACTTCCTCCAAAAAAATCCCACAATCAGGTGTCTGTGAGAGTGATTTAAAGCAAATTGAAATTACTTTCTCTCATAATGAGCAGCTAGTTCTTCAAGAACTAAACACACCACACCTACTATTCCACCTAATGAGAAGATTAGCCAGTAATCCCCCTACTGCTGGTATTTTGAATGACAGGACTTGAATTTCTACAGACTCAGCTGTGCAGTATGAACCTCCTTATACTACCACGCTGAGCGTGCGTGGTAGTGCTCACACTGCAAGTACACAGTTTTATGGTAACACCTAGTGCAGTGAGATTCTCTGCATAAGTCATGGTGCCTTATTTTCATGACACACTTCTCGTCTGACAACCTCTGTTCAACTTTTTGCCATTCACCTAAAAATGTTGACTTGCCTGTTTCTAAGGGCCAAGAGCAGCTTTGGTTTCACAGACATCACCAAGACACCTTTCCAACTTTGTTGCTCTTTGTATTCCTTATTTAACCAATCAAACAAAATCTGCTTCATGCAACAATGCATTCAGTGAAGTCCTTCCTTTATGTGTAGGCTTTGCTAGAACATTCTCATTTCTCCTATAGCACACTTCATGCCTATTCCCTTCACTTTTTCCTCAGATATTCAAAAGAGGCTCAACATCTCCTGTCTTGCTAGATCTGTGCATGCAGCTCAACATCTCAAAAAGTTCCAGGTTCCCACAACAAGAGTGAGGTTTCTGCTAATACCACAGGTGTATTTTCCAGAGCTACAGTCAATGCCCATTTTACAGCAGCATCCTGACGCCTTAGCATGCTCCAAGTTTGGGAAGTGGTTCTTTTCTTCTGCCTTAATTGAAAAGGAGTTATCTCAAATACAGTTTGCCCTTCTCAACGTTTGTTATCTTCATCCCTCATTAAATACATGTCCTCATCTGGGAAATTGATTCCACTTGCATTCCACTCTGCTTCCACCTGACGAGATCCTTCTGTACTTTCTGTCCAAACAACCCCTGTTCCACTGGCTCCAGAGATCTGGCCTCGAGGTACTGTGTTTGAGCTCTGATGGCCGTGTACTACTGTTCATACCAGAATAACTGCAGTCTAAACTGACGATTGCAATTTAAGCCAGAAATATTTGTTATTAAGAGGTGGAGGACTGTAAGAGATCTCTTCAGCATAGTAAAACAAACGCAAAAAAAAAACAAACCTCCAGAGTACTTAACAAGAATACAAGTTTTAGGACATGCTTTGAAACATGCTTTAGATTCAATTGTTGTTAATTGCAAAACATGAAGGTCATAGTATGGACTATACATCTTCAAAATGTTTGTTAAAGTAGCACTGATAACTAACTTCACTAGTCATATCTGCAGTGCTATTTTTCTCCTGCTACTTTCCTTCTCTCCAAGCCTTTCAGATTCACAGCATTTTTTTTTTCTAGTATTTCTCTGTAGCAATTCTATAATTCATTAAGAGAAATGACAACACAGAAAGAGCAAAGGGTTTTAATTTTTCTAGGAAGTACTGAGCTGCAATAACATCCAGCCATCAGTGTACCTATTAAGTGAAAAACATCAAAATAGCACTCAATCTGATTAAAAGTACCTTCTTAAGCAAATTTAAAGAATCAACATCTAAGATGTTAATAGCTGCCTTAAGGTAATGTTTAAAACTCTGCTGAAAATCAAATATGCCAGTTGTAGGTAGATGTTATCATCAAACTCATACAGTGTCCTGCACATTCTTCCAAGACAAGGGTTTCTACAGCTGCTATAGAAAAAAACCCCAAAGATCTAGAACAAAAAAAACCAACTCTGGAAAAAACCTGTAAGAAATGGTATATATATAAATAAGCAGCAAACTTTCCAATTTCAGTAGTCCCCCATAGACTACCAAAGCTGTGCCAATGAGTAAGACGGAGCGGGGGACAAAACAAGAACAAAAACTAACTGAACATAAAAAAGCCACACTTTACACTGTGGCTTAGCTGTTCCCCAGAAAGGGAAAGGGGTGTGGCAACATCTTCTAAAGGAAAGAAAGGGGAAACTTAAAACTCCATTTGAAGTTTCAATATCCAGTGAGGAATTTAGTGATCTAACAACTTTACATCCCACATACAGGAGAATATGAACTTTCTTGGTTTTTGCCTCCCAGGTTTCTTTTAAACATGGGGATTATTTTTAAGATTATTTAAATCTCAAATATCATGGAAAGCTTGAGTCACTACTGAGACATTTTGCCCAAATATGTATTTTTAAGATGTTACAAAATACTGACTGTATAAACTATTTATATTTGGAGACACAGAAAGAGTCAGAATAGTACTTTAATTGTTTTGTTTCTATATACCCTCACACTTGTACTCCTACGAAGTTGCAGGAAAGCTCAGAAACCCACGAAGAATGCAGTATAATATAACAACGCATCTGTGGATAACTCTGTCCCCATTTTTTGCTCTTTGATTTTACAAAAATACTTTACACTTCATCACGTTTGTAGCACCTATGAGCCAAGTGTACTGTAGGTTTTTTTTTGTCAGCTAACCAACCTCTAAATTACCAAAAGTTTAATCTTTTAATATTCAAAGAATGTCTTTTTACATTCAGTTCCTCCTGCTCCATATACAAAGCAAGAGTGTGAGACAACAAACCCTGCAATTCCTAACCAAAGGAACAAAGCATACTTCCATCTGCCAACCACTAACTCTTATATCACTTGCAATACTTCATAAGTTCTATTTTTTATAAAAAGCTAAAAGCATGGCTGAAGCTATTTAACTCTTGATAAGGAATAAACACTTTCCTTTGGTAACTATGACAAGATAATGAACCATACCCTCTTGTATACAAAAAGAATTTTTACTTTCTCATGTTTCAAACAGCTAATGGAATTCTTCTCTTACCCAGAACTAAATGCTCTTGCTGTTAGCCCATTTTCTGAACAGTGAATTTTCCTCCTTTTTCCCACTGTGGACTCAACATGTGCAAGAACTGCGGCACGTTGTTCCATTTAGTGACCCTGTCCGTCTGTCACCACATTTCTTTCCAAAATGAGAAGTGCAGGGATTATCTGCAGAAAATGCTGAGCTATTAAGTTCTCCAAGCAAAAAAGCTGATTTTGTAGGAATGACATCTCCACTTTGTCCACATGAGATGGAACCATTTGCGAGGCTTCTAGTGCCCTTCTGTACTGTTGCTCATTTGTGAGGAAAATAGAGACCTACAAAATTATAGAATAGATACCTCAAGCCAGGCATGAAAAGACTGGTGTTAGAAAGTAAAAAAACACTCAAAGCAGAATCCCACTGTACTTCTAATTAAGGTTGGTGTATGTAAATCCCTAGTATCATTTCAGGGTCTGTACCTTGACAAGTACATTTATCCTGGTAATGGTTACTAGGTACAGATTTCTTGGGAACTTCAGTGCCCATAGATAGTGGGCGTTAATATCCATAGTTTCAGCTATCAAGAAGTCAAAACCTTGAAGACCTTTCACTTTACATCACCAAGCTAGCCAGATATGGAACTAGTATCCAAAGTGATAAATAACAGAGGCCAAATACCATTTATTTTTAATTTAAGGACAGAATTAGTTGTCCTGTTCAAATAAAATTGCTGTTGCAACAAATAAGGTCTTTATGCTTACAATACTTTGGACAGCACAAGAGGATACAGAGAAATAGCCATGCATTGTATTTTTGACCCCTAGTAAGAACATAGTTTTCCCCCACTCTGATTATTGGTATAACTGGACTCCTTTTTCAATTTAGCTTATATTGTAATAAATTTCTTTAAAGTATTTCTGGTTCAAAAGAACTACCTAGCAATAAAATATTACAATGCTTACGTAGAAAGAGGAGGTAGTTTGAGGCTCTTGGGTGCAGATAAGAAAAGCAAAGAAATTTAATGTGCTTAAGCTAACTTTCTTTTCTTTATTTATTGGTGCCTATTGGTTCTGAATATTTTTCTTCTGCTTTAATATACCTTATCGTATATAGCTGTTGGAATTAAAATTATAAGAAAAGAACTTCTGCCTGAGGGACTGAAAGCGAAATGGGAGAACAAAAAAGAAACAGAGAATCTGTCAAGCTCAGATAAAAGGAATACTCAAAGAATTATGGGTGATGGTTTGGATATTGTCCTGGTTTTGGCTAGGACAGAGTTAACTTTCTTCATAGTACTTAATAAGAGGCTATATTTTGGATTTGTGCTGAGAAGGCAGCTGATAACATACTGATGTTTATAGCTGCTGCCAGGACAGTCAAGGACTTTCCAGCTTCTCTGACTGCAGGTGCAGGAGACGCTGGGAGGGAGCACAGCCCACAATGACTGGCTTAGTACTCAACCTTAGGTTTAGGATTGAGACCTAAATTGGCCAATGGTATATTCCATATCATACATGTCATGCCCAGTATATAGATGAGGATTGGTCTGGACATTTGTTCCCTTTCTTTTGGGGTTGTCTCACTCTCTCAGTCACCTCTTGCTCTCCTGGACACTTGGTCTCTTATCTTTTCCAGGATTTCAGTTTCAGGACTCTCTCTGCTCTGGGATCATTAACCAGGAATGCACTGAGCCTTGGTCATCAGGTGCTGAGCAGTTATACTGTGTATCACTCATTTGTATATAATATTATTGTTATCATTATTATTTTCAATTTTATTGTAGTTCAGTTATTAAACTGTTCTTATGTTAATCCACAAGTCTCTTTTCCCTTTACCCTTTTAATTCTTGCCGCTATCCCTGGGAGGGGAGAGGGTGAGTGAGAAGCTGTGTGGTGTTTGGCTGCCAGACAGATCAAACTGCAAGAACTGCACAGAAAATGTAACAATTTTGCCTTGAGAAGGTATATCCTTGATAATAAGAAGCATCTGTAGCGATGTCCAGTTGAGGTCTTAAACACCACAAATTATCATCTCTACCACTGCGAGGTGCATTTTCCACCACCTTTGCTCTGCTCTTTGCCCCTTTAGAACAAGCCTTCATTCAAGTTAGCAGTTTAAAGCTGAAGTGTAGAAAACATGAATAAATCCATACAATTTTCTGTATTAGGGTTAAAAATCTAATCAAAAATACATCTAGCTTGCTTTTGCCAATGAGAGGCTACAGAAAGGGAAATAGAACATGGCAAAAACTTATTATACGCATAAGTATTCAGACTCTATTATGACTTAACCTACCTGATGTAAAATCTTTAAATATTAACATTACCCCCCCAAAGTATATATACGATACAGCTCTAGGATATGTAAAGAAGAATATAGCAGGCTTGTGAAAGAACTCTTGGTTAGACCACTGTGATCAACACTAATACCTTTGATACGAACACCACTGAATCATCTTCCACCACTACTCCTTTGGAGGGAGTGTATACTGAAGTACAAGACTGTAACTTTTACATATGTTTCTAGTGTAAATGGTTAGTGAACTATAAATTGTATTTCTCCCCTTCTTTTGGTCCTTAAATGTGTAAATACTCAAGTTATACACAGCTGCCTTACAGATCCTGACATAATATTTGTTGAAAGTCTAACTGTAAAGTTATTAGATTGTATTTTAGTGTTTTATTTATTATTTAATGATTTAATTAAATATTTAATATTATTTAATGTTTTAAACCAAGCAATACACAATATGTTTGTTGAGGTTTTTTTGTTTTGGTTTGTTTTTTTTTTTAATTTTGCTTATTGGGCCAAATACACAAACACATACAGAATCAGAAAATTGGAGGTGGTGATCAGAATTGGCTTCTAAACGCAGTAAACTAAATGTTCATACTGACATACCAGTTACTGACAGTTCTTAAACTAAGATGAATAAGGAAGCATTTACACAATTCACATTTTATGCACCACCTGTCCACTGTGCAACCCCAGCTACTGAGCCTGTATACAGTGGCCATTATAATTTACAAGAAATCATTTTATCTGACTAGATAATAAATTTTAATAAGATAAATTAACTGGTTATAAGAAATTTGTAATCAATGAAAGCAGGGTATAAATGTTGAAGAACGTCAAAGTCCTATTTCAGGATCAACCCCAGGTTTTCAGAGTTTCTAAGAAGAAATGCAATAAACAAAATTTTATCTTTTGTGAGGAATGTTCTCTTGCCTTTGTAAGCAAGGGTCTCAAAGCACATTGAACATGAAAAAAACCTTTGTTGCGCCTAAGGTGATATGTCCGTGTTAGTATGGGATTCCAATACCAGAGGACACCTGCAAAGCAAGCCCTGGTATCAACCCTGCTTTGTAGACAGGGAAGTGAGGCATTAAGATTTTTCTGTAGTTTTGAAGGTTTCTTAAGAAATCTATGGCAAGTTCCAACAGAATGCGTTATCTTCCACTTTATCTAGGACCGCTGTTAGGAGCTCACCTTTCCTCCCACAGGAAAGGGAGGCAAAGAGTTTGATCCCATAAATCTCTACATTTGCTGTTTGCCAGGTAAACACACCACAGTTGAAGGGAAAGCCACCAGTCTTAGTAAAACAGAAAGCAACTTCATGAATGGCTGAAAGAGGATGCAGCAAACTATATAAGCCTTCTCCTCACAGCATTTCATTTTGCAGATCTGTTTGCTTTATTTTTCCCTTCCTATATTGACATATTAATCTGCACTTAGTAGATTAACACCTGAACTTAAAAATGTTAACTTGAACTATACAACATACAAAGGATTAACTAACCTGAATAACCACAGAAGAACTCGACAAACCTTTGCAGTTCTATATAACCTAACAACACGAAACCTCTTTCTATTCTTGACTAAATTTCCTTTGTATGCCCTCTTTAAAATGTTTATATAGAGAAAACACAAACTGTACTACCTCTAGAGAGTATTCACAAGGCTGATTTTAGGCAGAGGAAACCAGCCTACTCCCTCTTAAACCCCTGGAAAGAGAGCAGCTCCATAGGAGATGTTCAGAAAAGGATAATTAAACTGGATTTGTCATTGTGAGCAGCAAACAAACAAACAAATGCATTGTTATTTTGAAATTTCAAACCACTAACTTACCTGCCTACTGTCAACTCATTTGCAGCTCCACCTAGACAAGTGTTCCTGTTCTTCCCAGTCTGCCCAGGCTCCTAACAACAAATACAATCAATTCCCTGGCCCAGCCTAAGTCAAAACCAGTGTGTGACACCAACCTCACTCACACTGCACCACAGGAGAGACTGAGATCTGAAACTATGTTGGAGGGCAGAATGAAGCATCTCCCTCTCCACTAACTGCAGTAGTCAGGAAGATTTGCCTACTGTCCCTTACATTTATTTTTCAAACTGCCTCCTACACATCTTGTCTCCTTCTTTCTCCTGTATTTTATGATTCATGTGCCTAGGCTTAAGATGCAAATAATAAAGTCTCTTTACACCTCCCTTGATGAATCTCCATACACAAAGCCTTAGACCAATACAAAACTTTTCCCTTATTCATGTGTCACCCCTATGGTTTCCTTAAGAGAGAATGGAAAATTCTGTCTTGGTTTTCTGCAACTAAGTTGGGGGTAAAGTGGGTCTACAACCATGAAGTTCCAGGCTAAAAAAACTACATCGAATCTCCATTTTATTTTTTTTAACTTAGGACCTGTAAGAGGAAAAGCATTACATGATTATTTACACCCAGTGGCACCCAGATACATTTATTTTGGGAATTTACAATCAAGGGCTGAAAGCATTCAGGTGTCTTGGTGTCAACAGCCATGTTGTGTTCAATACCATGTGGGAAACGTGTTACAAAATTTTATTGCTCAAACCCAAAATACCTCAAACTTCTCAGACCAAAAGTGAGCTATGACAGTGGTCTTATTTGCTTAAAGCATGTAAAGCATAACACTGAAGTAAGCTGACATTACCCTCATTTCCATGGCATTCATTACCATCAGTCTGCAACTACAGACTGATATTTTGCAGTTTAAGCAAGAGAGGACTCAAATTTATACTGGCGTTTATACTGTCAAGCAAAACGTACGAAGCATGCATAAAAAACCTGCACTCCCATCTACTGCTTGTCACTGTATCAATGAAGAGCAAGTGAATATGTCACCTTCTCCTACCCATTTGGGTTACACATAGGAGGTAGCACAAAGCTCTGTATCTTCGCAAATGCTGTTTTATACTAAACAGTGAGCCTTTACTGTTTCAGTATAGTACCCACTAGGACAGGCTGGTTAACAGAAATGATCAGGTGAGTTGTCCTCAAAACAGTTGCCATGTGTTTAGGCAGCGGCTAGACTTTTTTTTTTTTTACCTGAACAAGATGTATGAACTTCTCTAGCAGAAACTCAGCAATCTGAAATATATATTCTTGCATCTCTTATCTGGACAGCTACTAAAAAATATAGACTTCTTGAGGACTTCTTCCCCAAGAACATTTCCTTGAAGGATATATTTTGTTACAAACACAATGCATACAAGAAAGGAAAACAGAGTGAGAGGGCTTATATTACTTTCTGAAGGCTTTAAAATATCTGATCAGCTCTGCTTTGGAGATTATTTAATCTGTGACTGAATGTTGCCTTTGTCTTGCTTTCAGGAATTGAATTAAAAAGAAATGCAACCTTTATCTAACAGTACCAACAAAACCAAGTATAGTTTCTATCAGAAAATGTAACTTAGTAGAATAAAAATAAAACCCCCATGAGTTCAATGAAGGATGGACAAAACTGATTTCTCTTTCAGATTCTCCAGTTCGTGCTTCAATAAACTGCACAGGCAGACTGCTCAAAAAATTCTGAGGTCTCTTAATCTCAAATCAAAACTTGATCGATTGCTGTTGCAAGGTCTCTTTATGAGAAATCATTCTTTAGAGGACAGACTGCAAAACATTTGCTAATACTCCATGAAGTACTGTAGCTAATTAAACAAAGTACATTTGTCAAATAAATTAAGTGATACATTATCATTTGCTTTCTCACTCTTCACAGTAATCTATAATGCATCTCCAATATATCAGCATGAGTTTAAGGGGCCTTTGTTACAGTTAGCAAAAGCCTCAATTACTCTTCTGAAGGAAAGTCTGACATTCTAATTTTTTTTCCATTTTTAACAGCACACTGAATTCAAGCTACATATCGTATATTGCTTTGAATTAAATACTTTCTTAAAAAGCAAATCCAGAGGTTAAATAATGTATTTTTTCTTTTAACCACATCTTTCTTTGAAATAAACAGAAAAAAAGAGCCTCTGCTTTTATTTGTGTTTGGTTTCTACTTTGGAAAAAAATATATTTTCCAGTAAAAATAATTCTGAAAGATTTTCAGGTAACCTTGATTTATTTAATCATTATTCTGTGGGATGCAAGGAAAAACATATTCTTACAAAATTCTAAAAAAGTATTTACAATTTAATTTTCCTTTTTTTTCCCCCCCAAAGTGTAAACTTTTGTCAGGAAAACAAGTGAAATTTTTTATGAAAGTTAATATCATTTCTTGCATCTATTTAGTGTTAAGCATAATTTATCTCAGAGCTTTGCTTAGACCCACTTAGGCTTGAGGGTTTTTTTCCTCAAAAAAATTGTGCTTATTGGTAGTTAAATTGCTTCAAATTAGTAAAGTTACTATTTTCTATTCATGCATCCCTCACATCTGAAAATTTCATTCAGCAGTGACCATTTGACACTACTGTCATCTTCAGCATTAACTGTCAGCTGGGACAAGAAAATGGAATTTTCATCCGCTAAAGCTTAGACAGCAGTTTCAGAGCTAGAACACCCTCAGCTGCTGTCAGATGCTCGGTTTCTCTAAGGTGAAGGAGTGAGTTGGCATACCTATACCCACTAATGACAGACAGCTCTTCTGAGACTAAGTGGCAGCAGGTCAGTTCCTCTAAGCAGTCGAAAGGGCGAAGGCAATGGCTTCACAAACACTGTTTAATCATTATTCTGTTCCCAAAGGTGTTGCAGCTGATTGATACACTAAAACTTCATTCTAGATGGTGATAAAAAACCCTAAGTTACCCTACTATTCTGTTTGCTATCCATACCCACCAAAAGTTTTGCCCAGCTCAGACTGTCAGCTCCATTTCTAATCACTGTACAAGCAACACTAAGCAGATGTGACATTCAACACTTGTATTTTTTACTTAAAAAACACAGAAAACCTCAGTTATTTTTCTCCCTCTCAATCTTAGGCACTAAGAGACACATGTTTTGTCAAAAGTATGGAAAAAATATCCATCTAATCAAAAACTAATCATTATTTCAGTCATGTTACTGATGTCATTGGCAGAGAAGTGCAATTCTAACTGTTATTCATTTAAAAAAAATGCTAATCTTCCGCTTATGGAGGAAGTGCTTTATACCCAACCCCTTCTCCCCACAAACTATCAGATCTCTGACCTGCTCTTATCAAAATCTCTCACCTTGAAAGACAGTTTATTTATCCATGCAGGAAGTCAGTTCCAGAACAGTCATGAGTACAGTTAAATAGATATCTTCCCCCCTTTTAAAAAATAATTGGAAAACAACATTCTCCAAGTTACTATCAATCCTTTGATAGGTACGAAGCTGAAGTGATACAATCAGTCATTCCCATCTTATCACTTTTGCTAGAGAAAAGCACCAAAAAGTACCAAGAATGTAAAAAAGTAGCCAGGATGTTCTGCTGAGCCAATTACCCATTCGTCACTTTTTTTGTTTAAGATTGGTAAATTCCATTCTTACTGGGACAGGGGGCAGAAAATCTGATTTTGCACTCCAGTGATGTCAGGCTCTGGTGAATAGTTCCACAGAATCAAACAGCATCACACAAAAAGTGCTACTAGGAATCTCCAGAACACTCAAGATGGGCACTCCTCAACAAAGGAATCCCAGGTGAAAGGCATCAGTCAAGACAACACTGTACAAATTGACGGAAGAAGGAACAATCCAGGGCTACTGAACCCATCTCCAATCCAGGAAGCCTCTAAATAATAAATCACAAAGGGCAAAGAAAATTCTCTGAATTATTATAAACTTGCCTTATTTTTAAATAGTCTACTCTAGGCACTGTTGCAGAGATTATATGCTAAGCTTGAGAGACCTTTTGACACAACCTGGTTTAGTTTTTCTTCATCTCCGCCAAAGAAAATTGGCTGATTAAGTCTCTGCTTGAAATACTTGAAGCTAGAGGTCACCTGCTATGTCTTACATGGCAGAGGGTGATCACCTCTCTACCATAGTACCCTCTGCTTAGCTTGGGTAGCATGTCTCTTTGAGACTTACAGCTTTCAGGTTTGTATAAGTCTGAATGCCTCCCCTCACTGGTATTCATGACAGTTCAATATTTTAAGACTAAGTCATAATATCCTATAAATCTTCCTCTTTTAAAAGACAATTAGTGAACCACTTGATTAAACTTTCCTAAATTTCCTGTTCAGAAAAGAAAACTCATAGGAGTCTGATCTGGGCTTTTTGCTTTTCTTGGACCCACCTAGTCTGTCAGTCCCAGGCATTTTTCTACCCATGGGCTGAATGACAGACCACCAAACCTATTTTACCTCCCTTCCAGTCTCTGCCCTCCCTCCTTTCTAGCATTCCTCTTTTTCCAGCTCACAGCACCATTACAAGACAATGCCTCCACATACAAATGATCACTGTTACTTTCCGCTAGATGTTTAGACATCAGATTAGGCCTCCTTCCCCCACAACAAATATTTTGTTTCATTAGTAGCTGGAAAACGTTCCTAGATAGGTGAAGTTTCAAGTGAACATTTTTGATGATAGAGTATTTGGCATCACATGAAATGCAAACATATTTATTTGCTCAGTTTTATTACTATTTGTATAAGAACAAAATATGACTGTAGCAACATAACCATCTGAAACATTACCCCTATGCCACAAACAGTTGTTGCACAAGTGTATTATCACAACAGAGGAAAACAACAAAAGCCAAGGAAAAATAATATTCAGAAAGAAGGCTAAGGACTTTGCAGGAACAGACACTTAAATATTTTAATTGGTCAAACTTTGGTGTTCCCTGCACAAAAAACTTCCTTGTTAATTCTACTGACCCCTTGTAAGTTAGTAGAAGCATCATCATTCTCTGAAGCAGCGACCTTTTAGGCACAGGGTGATCTTAACTTTGAGGAAGATATTTTTGCTTCTCACTGTAAAAAAGGATGATACTTCTACACATTCACCATTGTAAGCCTTTACAAACTGCAGCTGCGTTAACTTCTTCCAGATATTTGGAGGGCAGGAAAAGAAATAGCAGTGGGAACTAGAGTTCTGGAAAAATCTGAAATATAAGAAGTTTTCTCAAGGCAAAACCAGTTTTGGCCAGGTTAGTCAAAATGCACCTGCAATATTAATTCTACATTTCCTACCCTTCAAAATGGCTGTGTGATGACAGCCTTCTTTCACTGGAATATGATCTAATGACAGAGAATTTAACTAATGATTGGTATGTGAGAAGCAGCATAGTCAAAGGCAAAAAATATTTTAGTGGTAGGAAGTGCCAAGAAATAGTTGGACCAAAGCAATATGTAACCATGAAAAACATTAACATGTACAATAAATATGTAATAGTATAAAGTAAGGTTAGCACATTTCTCATAACAGAAGTCATAACAGAAGTCAGAATTAAACAACTGTACTATCTGGCTTACCCTCCTTTCCTAACATGAAGGAGCAAGAAACCATTCTCTTTTCTCTGCTGTTTTTTGAATCTCTCTGATTTGTCTATGGCTTACCTCAGGTAGTAAACAGTAACAAAGTACATTTGTTAGTGAAGGCATCAACTTTAAAAAACACGTTCTTGAGCAGGCTGAACTAGCTTTTTTGATCCTTTCTTGGATCTTTGGGTAGGGGGATGAACGTAAAGGGTTTTCAACCCAGGGGGATGAAACCAAAAAAGTTTTGTGCTACTAGCTCTGGTATTAAATATTCTGTCAGTCTTCTGACCCGAAACAAAAGCCTGGTCTTCAGGCACAAACAAATGCTGAAAGGACAGCAAAAAATTGCAAAATAAACAAATGACCTTCCAACTAATTAATATGACTGCTGTAAGTGGGCAGTAGTTCACCTGGATTAGCCCATTTAAGATACCAAGAGTAACCCCTACCTTTCAAGAAAGTTGATTATTTATTTGTAGTGTGGCATTGGTCATCACAGACTAGTCTTTGCTTAAAGTGACTCCCAACTGTCATTCAGCTATGTTTTATTTATGGCATATTAATGCCAGCTGCACAATATGAATATTTCGGTAGCTGGAGAGACAAGGCTAACTCTACTTGCCTAGAATACCTTGAACCCACCCATCAGCCACAGCATCTGTCAGTTTTATCTGGGTTATATTTATATGTATATCAATCCTAAACCAGACACCAATAGTGTTTCGTTATATTACATGATCAATCATAACTTAAGAGGTAGCACACCTCAGCTATTTGCAGATTAATTTTACCAGAAAGGAATTTTTGCTCAGAGGTTAAATAAATCATGAAGTGTTTATACCTCACCGAAACTACCTCAGCCTACATAAGCCCAGTCTCATCTGTCTGTTCATGTTCAAAATAGACATACTAAAGTGAAAAATTGTAACAGAAAAGAAGTAGGGCGAAATTAATTTTGCCATCTGTAACAGAATAAAGGAAATTTAAAAAAATCCAAAAAGTACAATAATTGTGGTCATAATGTTTCATATATTTCACATTTACTTTGTGTTGCCCCCCTCAATCCAATGAAAAAATTTTGAAAGCCAGGGGCAAAACCAGGTTTTTTTGAGATGTGTTTATCATCTTCTCTCTGCCACCAGTCCCAAGACTGCAGCAGCAAAACTTTGACATAAGATCAAACAGAGGAAGATCATAAAATAGTTCTTGTAAAAATGTATTTGTTTTACATTCTGTTGCTTCATTGGATATCATTTAATCAGGGGCCAGTCAGCCAACAGTCACTCTGATTATTTTGCTCCTACAAGTAATTTCTTCAGTGATTAGGAGTCTATTCATATCAAATGGACTTTATTATTGCATCAATATTTTAGCAACTCCCACAGCAAAAGAGAAAAAAGAGAAAAACACATCCAAGTAAATTCCAGTCCTCCTACCAACCTTCCTGCCCTATTTCTTTCCCTCTCATCACAGAACATGACAGATTTGTTTCTTCCCCAGTGTCAGGATTTTACATATTTGATGACCTCTTAGAAGACTGCTAGTAGGCAGAAAAATTAGACATCTTGAGGACCCTGTATGCCTATGGAAATTTCAGTTTCTAAGGAAAACAAACTTCTGTCACCTTTATTAATAATGTTCTGTGGAGCTACCCAGCTTGAGTGTTTCTAAATAGCTTATAAATCAAGCTGAAGTTCATGAAAACTCTTGATTCTTTGGTCCTACATCAAGAACAGAGCTACAGATATTTCTGGAAAGTGTACCATAACTCTTGACTACAATTACAGAATCATCTTAAAATAATGACATTTAATGAATTATGTACATAACATGTTTAAAGTAACAGGCTGTATTTTACATGAAATTCAAGTGTCATGACCCGTGTCATGCATACTGTGCATTAAAGAATATTTAATGATAGCAAAAAAGAGCTAGAAGCAAAGAAAAACAAAAAGAAAATTAATGCACCTACATGTGTTTTCTTCATTTATCTTGCTATGCTTCATTTGAAAAATGTACTGTAACACTTTAATATACTGTGGTATGGGTTTTTTTAATACAATAACACTACTGCAACATAGATTCCACTGCATTATTTGGCCACTAAATGTTTTTCCAGGAATAAAGAAAAAAATTTGCATAGATTAGCAGAGCAAAAAGGGAAATTCTATTGACTCAGCTTTACTAAGCTTTTGCTAAATAAACCCTCTACTTCATCTACCACTGTCATGAAGCCAAAGCCAGGAAGTATAAATTTGAAAAATAACAAGGCTCAAGGGAATTTGTTGGAAGAAGCCAAAAGCTTCCACGTCTAGTACCCATCCTTTAACAAAAGAGCTACAACTTTTCTTACTCCACTGTTATCTCCAAACCTTTCTACAAAGGACAAAGCTGGTGGCCTTTCCCCTACCAGTCTCCATCAATAACAGTTTTTTGTCACTCTACTGACTGTTTTTGTCCCTCAAGATTATGGACTTGATGTTGTGCCCCCTCCAGTGGAGTAGCTGACCCTCTCACGAAGTTTGCATAGCATGGACACTACTCTATTTTCATTCCCACTGAAACACTGCCAAGAACGGCCACAGGACATGGCATCCCAAGCAAATGAGCATGATGGGAATCATGCCACAACTCACAGCTATGCAGAGAAAACATTGTTCGCACATCCCATCAAATGGCTCTTTTCATTGGAGATCCATGTCCCCCATCCTCACCCAAGAAAGCAAGACCCTTGTTCACATTAAGGTTTGCACAGACGTGTCTGGAGACCATCAACAGATGCATGAGAGCAGGAATGTACTTTTATTTTTAAACGTAATGTTATCTCCTATCTATACCATTCTCTGAGAACAGAGTATGGTTATGCAAAGTCAAAGTAACCTCTCATAGCATACACCTCTGACCAATAGAAAAACTCTGAGGTTTTGGCAACAAAAAGAATAATTCAGGAACAACTGTGTTTCTTACCCTTCCCAGCTTCTTTCTGCTCTTTTCAAAAGTTTAAGCAAGAATATCAAGTATAACTGAAAGTCAGACAGAGAACTGCCTTTGTACACAATGTTCACTAAATTTATTATTTCTTATTAGACATACTTTCTTTCCTTAACAGAGCTATTTTGTGGATGAATGGTGAAGCATCGGGCACTGATATTTGCCTGTTTCTATTTAATACAACTGAGTGCTTCCAGCTGCAGCTAACAGAACTCACACAACATATCTCCCTAGTCAATCATAATCAAAACCAAAAAACCCTAAACCCTCTTTTTTTCTTGCAAATAACTTATCAAGAGGCAATATGCACAGACCTGGGGCACAACTGCATGACTCTAAATAACCCCAAATGCACTTAAGCTTTTTCTAAGTGCATGCTTGTATTAAGCCTAGTTTACAACATATCTGTAGCAGAAAGTATTACAAACCTTTAACAGCTTCTTCCTCCATCTAGGTCCTTACAGACATCTGTACAGCTGGGCAAGTTCTTCTGCTGCTAGATCATAATTGGTACTGAAATGACCTGTTCCATTCCAATCACGTTAAGTATAAAAACAATTAACACTTCCTCTTCTTTCACCTGGCATTTGCTCACAGTGAAATTTAGTATTGATTCTGATTATCCTTAACCCTAGGCTGCTGATATTCAGTTACTTTTCTGGATGTTACCCAGTGTTCATGACATGCAGAAGCCATCCCTTAAGGTGCATGTCAAATTCTGTGGCTAGGCCATTACCCATTACGTTGTAGGGCAATGAAATTCTTTGCCAGAAGAAAAGTATTGCCTTGCTATCTCTGTTTCTCAAGAAACTTATTTTTCCAAAGCCCACAGCTTTCTTCAAGTTTCTCCCCCTTCCCGTTATCTGCTCAGCTCACAGCAGGTTTTGTGCATGTGAACTGAACTCATTACAACCAGTGCCTCAACACCAGTTATCCCCAGTTATCCCAAGTGGAAGAAGTGCTCACCAAGCCACTTTCAATCATTTATCAGCAATCCTGGCTAACCAGGGAGATGTCAGTTGACTGGAAAACAGCAAGTATGATGCTCATCTAGAGGAAGGGCTGGAAGGAGGATCTGGGGAACTACAGGCCTTTCAGTCTGACCTTGGTGCCAGGGAAGGTTACAAAGCAGATCGTCTTGAGTGCCATCACATGGCATGTACAGGACAACCAGGTGATCAGGCCCAGTCAACACGGCTTTATGAAAAGCAGGTCCTGCTTGACTAATGTTATCTCCTATGACAAGGAGACCCTCTTAATGGATGAGACAAAGGCAGTGGATGTTGTCTGCCTAGGCTTCAGTAAAGCCTATGACATTTCCCACAGTGTTTTCCTGGAGAACCTGGCTGCTCATGGCTTGGACGGGCACACTCTTCAGTGGGTAAAAAACTGGCTGGATAGCTGGGCCCACAGACTTGTAGTGAATGGAATTAAATCCATTTGGCAGTTGGTCACAAGCGGTGTTCCCCAGGGCTCAGTATTGGGGACAGTTCTGTTTAGTATCTTTATCAGCAAACTGGACGAGGAGATAAAGTGCACCCTCAGTAACTTTCCAGATAACACCAATATGGGTGAGTGTTGATCTTCTTGAGAGTAGGAAGACTCTACAGAGGAATCTGGGCAGGCTGGTTCGATGGGCTGAGGCCAACTGTATGAGGTTCAACACAGCTCAGTGCCAGTTCCTGCACTTGGGTCACAACAACCCCATGTAATACTACAGACTTGGGGAAGAGTGGCTGGAGAGCCACCCAGCAGAAAAAGACATAGGGGTGTTGGTGGACATCAGATGAATATGAGCCAACAGTGTGTCCAGGTGGCCAAGAAGGCCAATAGCATCCTGGCTTGTATCAGAAAACAGGAAACATAACCCCCATTTTTAAGAAAGGTAAAAAGGAAGACCTGGGGAACTACAGGGTGGCCAGTCTCACCTCTATGTCTGGCAAGATCATGAAACAGATCCTCCTGGAGATTCTGCTGAGGCACATGGAAAATAAGGAGGTGATTGGTGACAGCCAACACAGCTTCACCAAAGGCAAATTATGTCTGACAAATTTAGTGGCCTTCTATGATGGGGCTACAGCATTGGTGGATAAGGGAAGAGCAACTGATGTCATCTACCTGGACTTGAGCAAAGCATTCAACACTGTCCTATACAGCATCCTTGTCTCTAAATTGGAGAGACATGGACTTCACAGAAGGAGCACTTAGCAGATAACAAATTGGCTGGATGGTTGCACTCAAAGAGTGCAATGGCTCAATGTCCCAGCAGAGACCAGTGAGGAATGGTGTTCCTCAGGGATCAGTACTGGGACCAGTGTTGTTTAACATCTTTGCTGGAAACATGGACAGTGGAATTGAGGGCACCCTCAGCAAGTTTGTCTGTGACACCGAGCTGTGTGGCATGGTTGACACACTGGAGGGAAGGGATGCTATCCAGATCAACCTTGACAGGCTTCATAGGTGGGCCTAAGTGAATCTCATGAAGTTCAACAAGGCCAAGCGCAGGGTCCTGCACACGGGTTGGGGCAGCCCCAAGCACAAATACAGGCTGGGCAGAGAATGGATTGAGAGCAGCCCTGAAGAGAAGGACTTGACAGTGTTGGTTGATGAGAAGTTCAGCATGAGCCAGCAATACACATTTGCAGCCCAGAAAGCCAACCGTGTCCTGGGCTGCTTCAAAAGCAGCGTGACCAGAAGTTCAAGGGAGGTAATTCTCCTCTTCTACTCCACTCTCGTGAGAGCACACCTGGAGTACTGCGTCCAGCTCTGGAGTCCTCAGGACAGGAAGGACATGAACCTGTTAGAGTGAGTCCAGAGGAGGGCCACAAAGATGATCAGAGGACTGGATCACCTCCCATATGAGGACAGGCTGGGAGAGTTGGGCTTGTTCAGCCTAGAGAAGAGAAGGCTCCAGGAAGACCTTATAGCAGCCTTCCAATACTCAAAGGGGGACACTACAGGAGAGATGAGGAAGCACTCTTTATCAGGGAGTGTAGCGATAGGACAAGGGGTAACACCTTTAAGCTGAAAGAGGGTGGATTTAGATCAGATATTAGGAAGAAGTGTTCTATTGTAAGGGTGGTGAGACACTGGAACAGGTTGCCCAGAGAAGCTGTGGATGCCCCATCCCTGGAGGGGTTCAAGGCCAGGCTGGATGAGGCTTTGAGCAACCTGGACTAGTAGAAGGTGTCACTGCCCATGTCAGGATGGTTGGAACTGGATGATCTTTAAGGTCCTTTCCAACCCTAACCATTCTGTGATTCTAAATGTTGTAGCCAGCAGGACTGGGGATGTGATCATTCCCCTGTACTCGGCCCTGGTGAGGCTGCACCTCTAATACTGTGTTCACTTTTGGGTCCCTCACTACAAGAAAGACATTGAGGTGCTAGAGCATGTCCAAAGAAAGGCAATGAAGCTGTTGAAGAGTCTAGAGGACAAGACTTACGAGGAGCTCACCACCCCTGGAAGTCTTTAAAAAACACATAAACATGGTGCCTAGGGATGTGATTTCATGGTGGACATGGCAGTGTTAGGTTCATGGTTGTACTCCATGATCTTATAGGTCTTTTCCAATCTAAATGATTCTATGATTCTATTTTGATAACCCACATCATCATCCCTTGCAGATAGTACTTAGTGTAGCTCGGAAGAAGCTGGATGATTACGAGACAAAACTTGTGCCTACTCAGCCTGATTTTGCTAGAGCTATGCACAGTGAATTTCTGATAGGATTGTGTGATCAAAAGCTCCATGGTCAATATAAATAAAGTCATTTGAAAAAACAAAGTTGTGAGGGGCAAATTGTATTTGCTAGGACGTATCACACAGGTTTGACATAGGTTAGTTTTGGATTTTGTGACTGTGGGGAGGCTCTCAATGCAGCAAGGAAACAGTTATTTTTGGTGGAGGTCAGCTGGACTGGAAGGAGCAGGAGTTCTTAAAGAACTACTGTAGAGGATAATATTTTCCAAGTTGCAAAATACTGTTGCCACTTGCTGCCAAATAAGGCTTTCTAGGCAGTGTAGGACGCTGCTGCACATCTTCGTTAAATCAAGATCAAGCCGATCAAAATCCAGAACAAATGGACGTGTGTGAGATTTTATTCCTCATCAATTTACATCAAGTGAGGTTCATACATACCTTGAAACCTTTTTATCTATACGTAGGGCAAAATACAGCATATTTTGCAGATTTCTTGAGCAATGAATATTTATAGTTTTACAAAAAGAAGAACCTTTAAGATGATTTGGTCACTGACCCTGCTTTGGATAGAAATGAACAAACTTTGGAGGTTTTCTTTGGTTTGGTTGAGCATAGAATTTGATAGCATCCAAGTAACTCTCCTTTGTGGCTAAAGACAGTAACATTCATTCCCACAGATATAGCCACAAGGCTCAAAGTTGGAGGAGCCAAGGAGAAAAATGCTATATGCTGATGTGACATAAATCATCTCAGTTTCAAACTGACAGTTATGGAATGCCTTCCATGGAAATACTGTAAAAATGTAGAGACATTATTTTTATTTGAATATGTTATTAACATAAATACAACAACAAAATATAAAAGGTATGTGAGACAGTCATCTGAGGCAGCAAGGACCCAAACTTGAAAGGCCAGTGAATCTCCATGCTGCCATGCCGTAACGATTGCCTTTAAAAAACACAAAAGAACCCAAAATAAAACCAGTTTTTCTATTTTTAAAAATGTTAGGGAAATTCTCTTCTTCCTTGAGCCTTTTTCTCCGAGACCTATATGATGTTTTTTCCCAGCTAAATCATACACATCATCTGTAGAAGGTTAATACCTTGAACACTGAAATGGTTCCTTTTACTTGTAACCTGTCAGCCTCCTGATTTTTAAACGTTTATTTCACAGATATTGCAGGATTATCAAGAATTATCCCTGATTTATTGCTATAACTTGTTTATAGTAACACCAAATGAGCAAAATAGAAGCAAAAAGACAGAAACAAAGGCTCTTAAGACCAAACACCAAACAATTCTTCCATATAAACTGATCCTCATGTATACAAATGCCTGACTACTGTGAGAAGATGGACTTCTGTCTAAAATATTTCTCCTACAAGCAGTCCCTGCTCCCACACAAAGAAGGGAAATAAAGAGTGTATTAAAAGTAAATACACATGCATACTTATATATATATATATATAAAATATATATACACACACACTAAAAACAAATACCAGAATTTCTAATTTAATTCTAGTAAGAAACCAAAGGTCTCCTTTGGAATTTTTCAGAGATCACATCACCTGCTCTAACAGGGCTGTTTGTAATCAAGAAACATATCAAGGCAGTTCAGCATCAGACACAGAGGTAAGCAGCCTTAAATGTACTCCAGCAGCAAGTTCTCAGGAACAGAGAAACTTTTTCAAATCTCAAAGTTTTTCTACTACTGATAAATTATGACCTGCCAGGTCATAACAGTATTTCTGGGACCTCAAAAACTCTATATCTGCTCATCAAGCAGCATTTACTGATCCCATAAAATCCTCTTTTTGTACTTCAAGCCCATAACAAGGCAAATGTAAAAAAAACCAAAACAATAACAACAACAAACCAAAAGAACAAAAACACTTTACACAGAAAAAACAGCATTTTCTGACCAGAAGGGTAAACCCTGAACACAACCTGCTTCGTTAGAAGAGCCCAACATTAATAGTTGGGCATTGCAAACTGAGAAAATTTGCTTTTTGATACCAGTGGCATTCTCCAGACAAATACACAAGACTCCCATAAGCTACTCAAGACTTCTACAACATAAAGATTTCAAAGTTACAATAAGAACTAAATTATTCACGATTAATAACCCTTACTGGCCACTGCCCTTTTCTCCTTTCTGGTTTCTACAAATATATTCGTTTATTGTATTTAATGAAGACTGTCTAACAAAACAATAACTTCTGTGTAAACGGTTGCCTTGTGATTCTTTGCATGTGTACTTCCCTTTAAGCTACACGAATGTTGCTCCATTTAGGCAAGGTGTAATTAAAAAGTCAAGCCACAAAAATAGCAAAGATTAAGTATTACCATGTGTATGCACACATCCATTTGCTACTTACAGTGACAAGACAAAGAAGAAGGCTCCATGGACTCAAAATATCTCACCAGGTTACAAAAGGACCAAAAAGATCCCCTTGGATTACCAAGTCCAGCAAAGTGGGGAAGAAAGTCCACTTGCTTATGACAAGTGGTTTGGATACAGCCTGGACAGCTACAGCAGTAGTAGTCGTCTAAATTGAGAAAGCTCATGCCAGTTCATGGAATTTAAAACTTTTCTTAAAATGGGATTTTTATGTGAATTTTATTCCGATTCTTCACAAAAACAAGAGCTGTGGCCTGGGGAATGGGGATGAGGTCTGTGTGATGAAGCTACTCAGGAGCTGGATGCACAAAGCTGCAGGAAAGCACACAGGCTGCAGAAGGATGCCTGGGCCCCAGCAAGCTACTACAAAACTGGTACTCAGGGAGGAGAAAGCATGCAGAAAAGCCCCAGTATCCTTAAAGTGAGATACTAAGCTGCTGAGAAGGAGAAGACGTAGACTTTCCCACCCTCAGAAATCAGAAGTCTATAAGATTACAAGAGGACTTTCCCACCCTCAGAAATCAGAAGTCTATAAGATTACAAGAGGACAGAGGGAGTGCAGCCTTCTTCACATTAATTAGTGGTCTTACTGCACCCCATGAAATACTGAAGCAGTCTTTCATAATCATGAATTTACCAGGCATACTTCACAAAAAGGGACTTTAAGAGGAGAAAAAAAAACCAACCCAAACCCCACAACAAAGCCCCACACAACAAACCCAGCATACAGATCTATTCACAAAGATATTCTCAGATTATTTTGTACTAATCAGTTACACTAAATCATATCAGCCCCTCCTAAAAAAGAAGAATTTTAAAGTACAAAAATAGACCCCCTAACTTAAAACTTCAGTTCACATCTATAACACAGTAGGATTAAAATGAAAGTGTCCTTTGCACCCTACACCCCCCTAATTCAGGTGACTCATGGTATTAAACTCAACATCAGGTCTCAAAGACCCAGTAGTTTGGTTCTCCAGCAGGAGATTAACAGTGCTGGAAATTACCGAGTGTTTAATAAATAGTAATTCCTTTTTAATCAGTGCCACAGTATTTGGTGCTTTCATTAAAGAATGCAAGACTGTATGGAGAACTGTCAAGTAAAGCTGTAGGATTTAGTTGAATTCACATCAAGCTTTATTTATGTGTGTGAATTTATATATAAGTGAATGTATTTATATGTGGAGAACTCTAAGTCCTCCATGTATTAGTGTTGATGTCAATGAAGTTTTCAGCAACATAAAGTCATGTTGGACTGTTCTCGACAAATCTGTTCCCCACTGAACTAAGGACACCCAACAGAAGGGCGCTGCTACATCTAAGGAAGGATATATCATCCTGTCTTTATACACTCCATGCACAGAGCCAAACCAAGAAACTCACCTGTCCTCTTGGTCTGCTAAGTGTCTCTGAAAAGTCATCAGACAGAACCACCATGTAGCTAGCAGCTGTTTCTTAGACATCTCTAAATGAAAAATTTTCTCTTTTTTAAGCTATGGGGCTGATGAATGTGACAAGGAATAATCTGAAGAGTCCAAGCACAGTGGGAGGGAGCAGAAGACATGGCAGTGCTGAGAAGTGCATCCAGCTGTTGAGCCTGCAGGTACACCTGCAGTAGACGAACAGGATGAAAGATCAGGGAAGGTGTTCATAGGCTGGATAAATTTGAGTGATGAGGGAAGTTTGCAAAAGTAAATCAGAAAAAAACGTGCTTAGATAAGATCAGATCTAGAGGAAAATAAGACAAATGAGGGAATCAAATCACAGTTGAGATCTCAGAGATGTGAAGAGCAAGTAGAAAGAAGAAAGACAAAACCAGAAAGGAGTTAAACTATGATAGAAAAGTGGCATTAGGTCTAGTGTAAAAAATTATGAACAGCTAGAAAGAGAAAAGGTGTCAATAAGAATTTCGAGTGTGAAAACAAATAGTCTGACTTGAATACAGAAGGACAGACACTAATAAGGAAATTGCATATTACCATACAATTTTCCAGTTCCCCACAAAACCTACATCTGATTGGGAATCAGTCGCACCACAGCTAGGAGGGCCTGAGAAGTATGAACATTAAAAAAACAACCAAGTAAAACATAGTATCTCTTCCAGTGATGGTTATTATAAAGGCTCCAAGTCAGACGTTCAGAGGAACAGGGCAGTAAGCAACAGCACCTCACTGGTGCCAAACATGCTTTCCCCAACTCAGATGCAGCCAGCTTCCCTTCCTTCAGCAACCAAATGCAAACATGAATGTTGTAGGTCTTGAGCAGGGCACCGTGGAAGATAAAAATAGTTCTGCCTAGAACAAAAACCTGTCTCTACAGGCTCATAGCACAGCAGCTGAGAAGCATGAGATGCACTTTCCATTTCTTAATAGAACATCAAATCCCATGCTCAGCCACTTGCAGATTAAAACTAGCTGTCTTGCAGCTGTGCGACTAGCGATATAATTAAAGGAGCACATAAAATCCTTGCAAAAATACTTGTCAATTTGGGATTCTCCAGACACGGCCAATCCCCAAAAAAGCCACAGTGCACAACACATGGCAATATGAAAAACACAGCAGAAGACAGTAAAAAAAAAAAGTGCAAAATGCCCATAACTAAACTAATATCTACTGTGAATATGCAAATATGTTTTATTTCATGTTGACTCTCAAGCAGCATTCAGGAGGAACACTAGAGAATTGAGCTGCAGGTTTAGAAGAGATACAGGTGTTTGAAATAGAAAATAATGGCTCTCTACATGTTAAATTGGAAGAAGAGGAGGCAAGAGCAGACACCAAAGAATGATTTTTCACCACGCTCCTTCCGACGTGCATGACCTAGCTACTGTAGATAATGTTAAAAATATTTTTTTTTTTTTGGATCTTGCTGAAGTGCTGTCACAACAGCAGCCCAGTCAGACAAAAAGGGCACTCAAAACTGCAGTCACACTTCAAGCTCACTAACCATTCTGTTATTCTCTGATAGTTTCCATTTTATTATGAAAAGGTTTTCACAAGGAAATGACTTATGTGTACACGGAGAAGCCTCTCTCCTGAAGAAGATTATGGCAATACATCAAAGAAAAACCCCAAAGAAAGCAACTGGTTGCCCAAAAGAGCACAGTGTGTTCCAATGCCCCCTCTATTACATTTTCCCCATTTCTTTTTAATGGTAAATACATACAGACAAAAGAAAGGAGTGGAAAACACAGTGACAAATAGTAACAAAGAGAACTGCAAGGAAAGAGAGGTTAATTACAGCACAAGAAAAGACACAAGGAATGTGAAGTATGTCAGCAAGTAAATAAATCAATAATCTACAGCGATCATCTACATTCCTGAACGAACTTTAAAGCAAGGATATCTGCTCTTAACATTCTTGGCAGCCAGAAGTTTTCAAGGAGTACTCCCTTCACAGCTCTCTGTTTCTGTCAGCACCCTTGTGTCAATAGCTGATTACAAGGAAACCTTTCCGAAGGGAGTCTGTACTGTCTCTTTTAACGGTTTTGTTAATACAAGCTTGTAAATACCTTGGACCAGTCCAGAAACACTAACAAGTGTTAATGTTGTGATCATTGCACTTACTTGAAAAAAAATTCACGGTCATTGACAAACAATTGCAGGAATAATGCAGTAGGTCTCCCCTCGCGACCAGCTCTGCTCTCTAAAACATACTGGAGCCTAGCAGCTCATATGGAATAAAAGCACAGATCAATAAAGCCAGAAGACTAATGTGGTTTTACAGATGTATTTCTTCACAGTGGTATCAGCATAATGTAAAGTAAGAGTCTTACAGAGGAAATGGAAGCTGAGCAATAGAGACAAGAGGACATAAAAGTCAGGACTTCTTAACAAGTTAAGAACATTCCATATTGTTAATAGGAAGAAAAAAAACAAAAACAAAACCAAAAACAAATGAATGAACTTCCCAAAAAACCCAAAATACTGAAACAAGAATACAACTAAAAATCAAGGATATGCCATCAAGTAACATGGCACAGCAGAAGTGCATCTGCAGAGCAAAATACCGTGTGGCAAGAACTTTATCGACATCCACCCTGTACACATTTCAGGGGGATTTACTTCAAACTAACTCTAGACTAGTCTTGTGAACTGAGCATCCACTAGGGGTTGAAATGAATAGTCGGGTTTAGTTTCATCCATAAAGGAATCTAGATCAACCTGTGGTGCAACCCAAAATATCATAAATGGGGAACAGCAGAAATTCAGCTCAGAAGCGAGTTGAATCCTGAGCCACTGCTAATACATCTTTACCTGAAGTTGCAATATGACTCTGAAGCTATATGTAAAAAAGTTTTGCAAGTCCAGTATCTAACTCTGTCTCAAACAAACAGCAAAAGAATGGGATGGGATGATTCCACATGAACATTGGTGTTTTGTCACAAGACATAGTTGTAATTCTCCAAAAATTGCTTTGCCACACAAACCACAGAAAGCAAAACAGTATGCATAATTACTTCTAAACTGGACTTGTTTGGCTTCACACATGCACAAAATGCTTTTGCAACACTTGCCTTTGCAAATGAAGCTGATACAATACAATTAGGTAGCTGCAGGCATCTTTTCATGTGATGCAAGAAATTTCTTAATGCTTATATGAAGTGCAGCAAATAGAACAAGATTGTTTCCAATGCCTTTCTACTTCCAAATGGGGGGACTCCCTCCAACTGTCCACATGTATTCAACCGACTTTACAATCGTATTTGAAATAAACTATCTCACACCACACCTTTAAAAAAAAAAAAAGGAAGAAAGACAGAAAACCTACTGTACCTGTATGTTGCTCTTCAATCCAAGCTTGCAGATACATGAAGAGGAGTAGACCAGCTACTCCAAACATCAGTACAGACACAAAGACTTGTCTTAGGTTCATGACCCTATCAGAGGGCTACTTTTCAGCTTTCAGAAGGACACAACTCATTTTTCTGAAGTTTTCAGCATGCCCGCATCTTCTTCAGTAACTTGCCCTGACACGATGACCTGAAATAACAAGAGATGGAGCTAGTTCTCGCATTGCATTTTTATTCCTCACCAGAGACTATGTAAACAGCATGCTATATACAACCTGGAGCTCCTACAAGCTATTACTTTCAAAGTTTAGATTTGTGTTCACAATCTCAACAATCTTTCATCCCCTGGATGAGTTCCAAGCTGAAGTGTTTCTCAAAGTGGCTGAAGACACCGTTCCACCTCCACACCACCAAACACCATCTGCTGCCATAACGGAGGGAGGTGATGCCTCAGACGAGATGCCCAGGTGTCATACCAGTATACCACTGCCCACCAAGCATCACAGCTGAGAAGCTACAGCAGCAGCTGGAGGTCCCCTCAGGCAGCTGGGTTGCACCCTGGTAGGTTCTGGGTTGCAACCCCCTGCAATAGGCAAACCAGCACCTCTGCTTCTGGACCATGTGACCCTGCATGCCCAAGGAAGGATGCCTGCAGCCACCTCCACAACACAATGACTCCACTCCCTGTGCCTCTGCATCTGTTCAGCCTATGCTTCAGGGAGTCATACTCTGATGTTCACCCTCAAACATGAATCCAAATTGAGTTTTACAGGGTTAGGGAAGGTCAGCATAAGATGATATCAGTAACGCAGCAGAAAGGGAACTAATGGACCATCTTTTTTACTCAGCTATTTTGCAACATGGGAAAGACTTATCAACCCAGTTCTTGCCACTAACTTAAGTGGAAATGAGATCAAATGTAAAACCTTAGCAAAAAGATTAGTTTCTTGCACATCAGAGGTCTCAGAAAAAGGAAATAATTTACCTGATACCCTGCACCTGCCCCAAAGGGGCCATAAAATTCAGTTTATAACAGCAGAACATAGAAGACATTGTGGATCATAAAAAAAGCCATCTCCTTAACCCGAGTCAGAACGTGGTCACTTTGTAAGAGTGTTACTAGAAACTGAAGAGCAGCTGTTGAAACTGGCCTGCATAGCAAGAGTAAAAGTGTTGAAATTCAACACAATGGACACCCTTGTAAGTGAGAATCTGATAGAAGTATCTGGCAAACTACCATAACAAATGCAAAGAAAAACTCAAGCTTTTAAAGGAAGACAGCCATCTGAAAAAATGTTTGAAAGACAAACCTGTTAAAAGAGCAGAGCTAGAGTACACGTGCATCCAAATAAACAGAAAAAGAAAATGCAGGAATTTAACAGTTATTCTGAAACCTACAAGTACTGTGTGTTCCACAAGTTCGTATTTTCAAATAACTCAGCACTGTTACATCTATACTTGCTGAGTTTCTAAAAATACACATAAGGCTTAGCAGACACTCCCATTAAAAGTAGTTATTGAATTAACAAAGTAACTACTTTTTCTGAGACAGAAGATTTCAAGAACAACAAAACTATGTTCAGAACTTTACAGAATTTTTTTTTCCAGTTCTGTGCCATGAAAATTATACAGTTCTCTGTGAAACACAAAATTTCCTGCAGAGAATGTAAACCAGAGTTTAACTATTCATCATTTTATATGCAATTCTCCTGCAGAAGACAGATAGCTAGACATTAAAGGAAGGTGAAAGTTCTGTCTGAAGTCTTTTTTGCATAGCTCGTGAAGTATCTGGTTTGAACCTGGAACACAGAAAGAAGGTATGTGCACTTTACTCCATCTATTTCTTTCTGCCTTGATTCTGCAGAGATGTAATTTCCCACACATTATAGGCATGTACCTGTGCAGCTGTTATGATACATGGGATTGGAAGAAAGCAGTAGAAAACGGGCAAAAGCAAGGAAAATACATGGGGAATTCTCTGTGAAATATCTTTTGCAAGGGTGGGGGTAGCAGGGCCTCCCTCCAGCCAGCTCTTCATTAACTGTTATCACTTGCACCTTTTCTTACAGTGCCCTTGGCCTTCTCAGGCTTGCAGTCTTAGTCATCTATGCTAGAAGTTTTACTTAGGTGCAGACTCAGAGCAAAGACCTAACTTCAGTTCTGCAGCAAATACAGTTTCCATGTCTTCAGAAATCACTCTGCAGACAAGACAGAAGCTTCCCAGCATAAGCAATGCTTCAAGAACCATAAGGCAAAGGACCAACGAACACAAACCTCTTCCGTTTTCCCCCAGGCAAAAGCTGTGTTGTTCATGTAACAGGACATCAACAGCATCTGGATCAGAAAAAAAAAGCCAAACAAATAAGACATGAAGGTCTGAATGAAACTAACATGTAACTAACACTGCTAGGTCCACCACTAACCCATGTCCCTAAGCACCACATCTACACGTCCTTTGAATACTCCAAGGGATGGTGACTCCACTTTCCTGGGCAGCCTGTTCCAGTGCTTAAAAACCATTTTGGTGAATAAGTTTTTCCTAATATCAAATCTAAACCTCCCCTGGTATAACTTGAGGCCATTTCTTCTTGTCCTATTGCTTGTTACTTGGGAAAAGAGACCAACACTCACCCCGCTACAGCCTCCTTTCAGGCAGTTGTAGAGAGCGATAAGGTCTTCCCCCAGCCTCTTTTTCTCCAGGCTAAACACACACAGTTCTCTCTGCCTCTCCTCATAAGACTTGTCCTCTGGACCCTTCACCAGTTTCATTGTCCTTCTTTGGACATGTTCTAGCACCTCAGTGCTAGTGTCTTGCAGTGAGGGGCCCAACAGTGAACACAGTATTCAAGGTGTGACCTCACCAGTGCCGAGTACAGGGGGACAATCACTTCCCTAGTCCTGCTGGACACAACTTTTCTGATACAAGCCAGGATGCCATTGGCCTTCTTGGCCACCTGACCATGCTGCTGGCTCACATTCAACCAGCTGTTGACCAGCACCCCCAGGTCCTTTTCTTCCAGGCAGCTTTCCAGCCACTGTTCCGCCAGCCTGTAGAATTGCGGGGGGTTGTAGTGACCCAGCTGCAGGACCCGGCACTTAGCCATGCTGAACCTCATACAATTGGCCTTGGCCTATCTATCCAGCCTGTCCAGATCCCTCTGTAGAGTCTTCCTACCCTCAAGCAGGAAGGAGCCTTCCTACCATCAATGATCCCACCAAACTTGGTGTTATCTGCAAAGTTACTGAGGGTGCACTTGATAACCTTTTCCAGATTGTTGATAAAGACATTAAACGGAACTGGCTCAAATACTGAGCCCTGGGAAACATGACTTGTGACCAGCCCACCAGCTGGATTTAGTGTCATTCACTGCAACTCTTCAGGTCTGGCCATATAACCAGTTTTTTATCCAGCAAAGCATACACCTGTCCAAGCCACAAGCAACCACTTTTGAGTGGCCACACGCTCCTCAAAGGAAACAGCAGTTCAAGGTGCATTTTTTTTTTTAAAACTACCAAACACACCTTGAAGAAAATTTACTCCACTATCGCTGTCACAACAATTGTCTTTGTATGAAGAGTTTTCATGTTGCTTGCAATTAGTTTAATTTATTTAAATTTAATTTATATGAAACAGTATTCTTTTTTATGCATTGGCTAAGTTTTACGATGAGTTTTAATCAAGAGTAACACTACTTTTAATTAAGACTACCTGTTTTAGCACAGGTTAGACTCTAAAGACATTAAACCCACCCAAAATCTGAAGCTATTCTGCTGCCTTATAGGACTTCTAAAGGCATTTAAGCTTGAAAAAGTAGTTTAATTTATTTAGCAGAGCGATTTGTAATCCACATATGAAAAAATGAGAGCAGCATTAAAAAACTCTGTCTACAAGCCCTCTAGTAGAACTTGAAAAATGGCCATACACCACATACAAATGTGTTCCTTTAGTATTAAAAGGCAATGGTCATGGATAATACTCTCTAGCATCCTGGCAAAGAGGAAATACCTGCAATTATTCTTTAATCAAGATGAATGCTCTCTTGTGTCTGGGAAGGAAGAGCCAACAAGCAATTACTTTTAACCTAAGTATTTTCAGAAGAGATCAGCTGTATCTATACATAGGTTTAGCATTCCTAGTTAATCTGTAAATCTTTCTTTGCTCCTAGTGCTTGGCTGCATGGCCCCACTGGGCAATAACTTGACCATCCTGCTGGATAGGATGCTTGCTACAGGGAAAGTAATGCAGCCTAAGAAACCGCTGTGTCCCTCTCGCCTATGCTGAACTTTATTCTTTCTTTAGCCCAGCTTCACCCCCATATCTTCTGGAAGTATGGACCCCAATGTGCTATCCATTTAAACTCAAGCCTGCCATAGTGACCCATGTAGCCCAAAATTTCAAATCCTTTTGAGTACTGGAGAGAGATTTCTGCATATTGCTATTATGCATCATGGAGAAACTGTTCATCCGGCAGACAAAAGCATTACTTGCCTTAGATGACAACACAGACCTCTTTGCGGCAAAAATTTAGGAACTTGACAAGTTTATAATCATTCATTTCTGAGGACAAATTGTTTAATTCCATTGTCAAATTTAAGAGTTTCAGGAATCCACATTCCACTAACCTAAAATCCTTGCATTTTTTCCCCATTTGTGTTTTGGGTTGAGTTCAAAGAGGCACATTCCTGTGCAGGGCCAATACAAGCAACTGAAACAGCACAGCCACCCAAAAATGGGGAAGAATGCATCTCCTGCTTTTGTTAGGATTCCTCATTCCAGTACATTGTCCACCTTTCCCTTCCTGGCAAGCAAATACACCTTCAGCTGAGGAGAGGCACCTCCAGCACTCAGGTACCTTCCTGGCTTCTTCCTATCCCAGGCCACACAAAACCAATGGCATCTGGTCGCAATATGTTTGGCTAACTTAAGATTTCCTTCCCACTGTTACCCTCACCTTCACCTTGTTCCAAAATCAAAAACATTAGATTGCCTCAAGCTGTTTAGAAACTTTTCTTTTTCATTCCCTTCCACCCTTTTCCCTTCACTTGGAGAAGAAAAAAAAAAAAAAAAAAAAAAAAAAAAAAAAAAAAGATGATCAAGATGAGTGATTAGCCAGCAGACAGCAGAGTACTGCTGAAAAAAGCAGATGTTCTTTATAATGGTCAAAAAGCATTTACATTACTGTGGGTTACCACAAATTCCCACCCACTCAACATCTCCTTAGACACAACTGAATTAATGAAAGCAAAATGAGAATAAGGACACAGAAAGCTACTGTAACCCCACTTTTTTTTTTTCCTGCCCTCCTTCCTTCCTTACCCCAAGAAGCAATACATTTTCGGATGCCTTCACTGGAGTATCATGGCAAGAAAATTTTGCACTAAGGAATGTCCTGCTGGATGCTGGCCCAGGTTACTTCCAGCTCAGTCAGTAGACGGAGGCAAAGATATCTTCTCACTTCAGTGCTTCCCCTCCTCCCTCACTTCTTATCTGTTAGCTTGTGTCCTACTTCACGTGCAGGTGATCCTCCAGGATCACCTTTCCACTGTCCACATCTCAACTTTCTGGCTTCACAACTAGCATAAGGCACAGCTCCAGCTCTTAACAATGCTTGCACAGTTCCTCATACCAGGCAGTGCTAACTCTTCCTTCTGCTTTACTCCAATGCTTGATAAGAATAAAGACACAATATTTACCATTTTCTCTCTCCAGCAAGTTATGCTGAATATTATTGTTGGGTGAAGTCAAAGTCCTTACAGAAATTTGGATTAAGCACTTAACCAGATCAAGATAACCAAACTTGGCGCTGCAGAGTGAATTTGTAGAAATTAAAAACAAAAAGGAGGAGTGGGGGGGATTCCCACAACGTAGCCCTTCTGATCAATAGGAGTCCACTTGGGGGCCTGGGGAGAACAGCTAATGATCTGACAGGCCTTACTACAGGGAAGTGATGATTTTTTTCTCTCACTTCATGACAGACAGTATTTTAGTACCTGGTGTCAAAGAGAGAGAGGCCAGGCCCACTGGTATGTCAGCCCTGCTGATGCCTCAGCAACTCCTTCACCTGAAGGGCTGCTTATAAGAAGGTTGTGTTGAAGTGTAACTGATGACAACATCTGGCCTGCATGGCTTTTATCACTGGCAATAACAAAAAATTACTATCTAACAACCTTGCAAATCAAGTTAAGAGAATTTTGTTACAGTTCCTCATGGCAAAAATGTTGAAATACTTTCTACAAAATACGTAGGGGTTTATTTCAACAGAGAGAGCTGTTTAAACAAGTGAGCATCCTTCACTTGCCCACTGAAAATCCTGAAACAATGAAGCCCCTTTAGAAAAATAAAGCTCAAATATTTAAAATTTCAAGAGCAATGAGGAAATTCCAAACATCAACATCACAAAAGTAACTTCCCACCCAGCCAAGTTGCACATATTTAACATTTTTCTACTTCATTCTACCTTGTTACATAGCAGACCACAAGGTTGTTACAGAAATTATGTTTTGCTTTTAATGCACTTTATTACATGAAACATATAAAATTAATAACATGGCAAAGAAAATATGGTTCACATTTGATTTGGCCATTTGAATCTATTAAAGTCGCTAGTTTCTCCTTATCCTTTTAATATGTTTCCAAAGAAAAAACTCCTTTCAATGAAACAATGGATGTAAACGAGACTCATTTTTAGAAAAGAAGCATCTATTGGTTTCTGATGCCATTAAATCTTTCCCTAGGAATTGTACCAGGTGACTGAAAACAGTCCATACCACCTATATTGCTTCCAAGAACATGCACAAATACAACCACTTACCTGGTCCTACTCCTCAATCATAAAATTGAAATTCAGACCACAGCAGTTTAGTCTACACAACAGCCCTCAGCCACTTGTAGGTTAGTTTAAAGCTGCAGTTCTAATAATTACTCTTTATAAAAAAAACAAACAAAAGCCATGCTTGTGTTAACAACAGATAAATGCAGGGTTGTCCTACCCATCATTATGCGGGTTAACACATCAGCTTTGTGAAAAGTTTTGCTTGCTTAAAGAGAACAGAGAAGACATTCCAGTACTGAAAGTGTCAGCTTTGGAACTTCACCAGTTTACCAGGATACTGAATATCAAGGGTTGCATTCTACAGCTGCAGGACATCTTGCTTCAAAAAGGAAAAAGCATTATTATTCTTCATAATAGCTCCCAGTCAGGACAGGGAAACCCTGCTGAACCTCAGCAGGCAAAGACAGGTTTAGCATGCTCAGCTCTTACCTGCCTGAAGCACTGCTTGAAGTCAGCGAGCGGTCCCATGGAAGTCACCTGGATTTTGGGAAGTTAAACAAAAAGAGGGCTCGCAAGACAGCAACTTGGTAGCTCTCAGTCTTCGAGCAGAATTGGAGATGGACTTTCTTCCCCCTCTTACGGTAGAGGAGATAAGGAAAAGGACTGTGTCAAGCAAGATCTTCCCTTTTTCAAATTGGTGAAATTACACGATCTTGTTTATTGACTGCCGTGAACCGGTGTTACCAGCATGCCAAACAGACTTGCAGCCTGCCCCAGTCATTCACTCTACTGCTTCAAAACGCACAGGCAACACTACCCAATTTTTTATTTTGGAGCCGTGCCCCGAATGCCCGATTCCCGCTGTGTGACGATGGAGAGGGGTGGGGGTTGAGGAGTCAGCAGAAAAGTTGGTCCTTCCGGGGAGCGCAGCCTTGCACGGTGCCGTAGCGGGGGGCTCAACATCCCCCTCAGCTTTCTGGGGACTCTCCGGACCCCTGGGCTCCCGAGCCGAGCAGCAGCCCCCCTCTCAGAGCAGAGCCAACCCCGGCGGTGGGAGCCCCTTGCCACGGACGCGGCGGAGAGGCAGGGGCGGAGGAAGCAGCCGCTCAGCCCCAGGCCCCCTCGGTTCTCCAGAGGCGCTCCGCTAACACGCACCGCGGCGGCCGCGCTGCCCCCGCCCGCTCCCGCCGGTGGAGCCCCCGGGGCTGGGCGGTGCCGGCAGGGCGCTGCACCGGGGGGGGCTGCTGTCTGCGGGGCCAGGGAAGAAATCCCGCAGCAAACCCACTGACCCGCCACTCCCCTCCCCGCCCGTCCCGCGGCAGCCCCTCACCTGCCCGCCGCTCCCGGGAAGCACCTCTGCCCAGACACAAACTTACGCCGCCAAACTTTGGGGCCGGGCGGGCTGGGGAGGGGCCCCCAACTGAACGGGACAGCCCCGGTGCCCGGCGGGTGGGTCCTCGTGGGGGCAGGTGCGTACAGCGTTTGCCCGCCCTCCTGCCCTGTCTGCAAAGCCCATGTCATTGCGCGGAGAGCTGCGCTCCCTTCCCGCCTCCCAACGCCCCTGAGATTAAGCGCTTTGTTCACGGGTTTTGTTTGCTGTCGCATATCCAGAGGTAGCCTCTCCCTATGCTAGCAAATAAATGTATCTAAGCTGCCCGGTAGAGGCAAGTCCTAGCTGGAATTAGCTACTAAAACAGGTAGCATAAAAACTTTATTGCCGTCTGTGAGAAACGAGATGACAGAGAAAAATATTTAATTAGTGCTTGTTAGCACTTCATTATGTGCCTTGCAAACATGGTTAGCTTACTGTAACAATAAACCAGCCATGTAGATAGAATGACATTATCTCCATTTAATGGGCATGTCGCTTTGCTTACATTTCTTCAAGGAAGTCCTTGAAAAAATAGTTCTAGCTTTTGTTGAGACTGGGTAAGCACAGAGGAGTTCTGACTTTCCAGAGCTGTGCTTAAACCGCTTCTATCTGGATCCTTCCCCCTTTTGCTTTTCGCTGCAGTTCTGTGTCCCTAGAATTACTCAGCACTTCTGAAAAGCTGCCTGAGTCACTGCCCCATTGCTCACTTACAGCACAAGCCCTTTCTTGGAGTAGCAGTAATGTAACACTTTGCATTTTTACATCTTTTACCATAACAGGTCTCACATAATCTCACTCACTGTTAGAGCCAGCACACAGGGATCACTTCTCCAACCAGCAAAGCACAACCACCTTTGGCATGAAGCTGAACATAACCAACCAGCTCAAGACAGTCTGGTTCAGAGCAGACGGCAGAGAACTGTGTGCTGCTCTGATTTCCAGGGGGGTTTAACTAAGCAGGGTGTAATTACTCTGACCAGAGCTCAGACACTGGGGATAACACATTCGTTGAAAAGTTCTCCAGGATCTGAAACAGCCACAGGCAACCAAGACCTTTGCGTAGGAGTGCTCCACATGGATTTCCAATCCAAGCTCTAAGCTATCCTGCTCCTGCTTTGTTTCAGTTGTATGAGTACATACAGCCTCACCATGGTGCTATAAATTTTCTCTCTTTCATCTCATTTAAGGATCTCCCTAGTCACAGTTCATTATGGAGGCTAGCAGCTCAGAACAGACCCAGGGAGAAAAAGATTTTTCCTTCTTTTCTTTTAAAGCCAAACATGGATTCACTTTTAAAGTTCTGGTGAGTAAAGACTATCCCTCACACCTGTAGCTTCTCTGTCTCCCTAGTAGAAATAAGAGGGGAGAAAGGAAGGAGAGAAATGTTTAACAGCAGAACATGCTAGTTGCTTGCTATTTCACAAGAGTTGAACACATTTCCCCTTTTAGACAACCTGGCAGGCATATGATACTGTGATAACCATATGCCCTAACAAAAAAAATGCAACCTCTTTTAAATTACAGCTCTGTTAGTCCCTGATGGCCAGTGGGATTTTAGAGAAAAACAACATGCCTACTGAATTTTAGTTTCCTGAGGTAATACACTCAGAAGATTGTAATGAAGGTCACTGAAGCTGCTAATAAGGATATACAGATTAACCTTCTGAGTGTTGTAGATTTAATTTCGCTCAATAAGTACATGCTGCAAACATATTTCTTCAGATTGAAGGCTGTACCTATCAACTGATTAAAGTTATATATAACACTGAAAAGATCAGACATCTTGATTTTTTTTTTCAGTTAAAGGAACAAATTAATTGCTTTGGGATAAAGCCAAGTCTTTTTTTTACAACTTAATAGAAAAAAACCCCCTGCGTTTAGCTTATATGATACTTGTTCAACCACAGCTTCTTCCAGTGCAGAGGGCATATTCCAGCCACAGACTTGAGAATCTTTACAAGATTAAAAATTCAACATGCAGGTGAAATTAGACACTGGATTAGGAAGCTCATCAGCTACGTAAATATAAGCAGCACCTTCTGAAGCCTGATAGGTAGCAAAAAAGAAATTAATTACAAAAGGGTGGCGGCAGTCTGTCTGTGTCAGCGGGGTTGGTACAGAGCCAGCGCCTGCATCAGAAACCCTATTCATGGCAGGTTTCTGCATGTTTCCTACGGCTTCTGCTAGACAAGTAGCTCAATGGTTAAAGTAGCAGAGTCATCTTCTGAAAGCAGTGAGGCTACAGCACGGTGGAGATGATGCCTCCTCGCAGTAACAGGAGCAACAAGTGCAGTTAGAGAAGAAAGGCAGTACGGGTCACAAATTGAAATAGAAACCTGTCAAAAATTACAGGTCAATTCTCTGAAATAAAAACACCTTTGCTCTACAATAAGACCAATGTAGGCTTTTTAAGCACATTTTCTGTGTAAATTTTCAGCTCGGCTTAGCAGCGACAGCCACGGAGGCAAGTTTGGTGTGGAGGGTAGGTTGGTTACCCACGCTCACAACTGCTTCTCTGTGCACTGCCAGTAAACACTGCGTACGCCTCCTAAATCTCCTGTGGGCTCTTGGACCATTCTCCTACGAGAGGCAGGATAGAAACTGCATGTGCCATTGCTGTGAGCTGTTAGGAAACCCCTCACTCTTGCTGAACTTTCTACACAGCTCAGGTTTCCACTTGACATTTTTCAAAGATTTTGGCAAAGCTAGCTCAGCCACCTACACAGATATACAAATTTCAAGGAGTCAGAAGTCAGGATTCTTATGTTTAAAGAAAAATGAAAAATTCAATATAAAAACCATGACTCAAGTAGCAGCTGTGGCAAAACTGTGCCTGTTTGGCCTGATCATTTTCCAAAGGAGTTTTCAGAGGGTTTTTTAGATTAGACAAATTCATTCCAAGTGCCATTATCACTTACTGCAGTGAATTTTGGGATGGGCCACACTGGCACAGTTTCAGGTCTGTGTGATGTATATCAATATAGAACCAATTAGACAAACCTTTGGTGATTAAAAGCATTTTATCGTTATGAAGGTGTATTTTGCTCTAGGACATAAACCATTCAGCGAATAGTTTCACTTTATTTCCTTGAGCTTTTAAAATTTTTGGCTAATTAGCTAGAAATATACCACGTATAACATGCTCCTTTTCCCAGTTAGGAGGCTAAAATTTGCCTCTGCTAAGCATTGCTATGGGGCTTTGCTTGTTTCTTTAAAAAAAAAGAAACCAACTTCTTAGCAACTTGGTATAAAATTCATTTGCTCAGTACTGGCATGCTGGGGTAATTATCAAAGCCTTCCTAAGCAAGTTGTGTGCTCATTCAAAAATATTAGGCAATTCAAAGTGTCTGTTCTTCAACTATTACAAAGTTTCATTTTTAAGAAGTCTCTAAAAACAAACCCAAGTGGACTTAAACACTTCAGTGAGTTAACTGTGAAGCTATTTTGTTGTAGTGGGCTCCTGTCTCCAGCCAAAAGAAAACAGTAGCTGCAATCTTTTTTTTTTTCTGAAGGTTAATGCGTTATCTTACTCCAATTCTAAAATGTTCTTCAAATAGCAGCTACTACCCTGTCAAGTGCTGCAGTGCTGGAAAACGCCTCAGGATGTCCTGAAAATTGATTTTCTGAAAAAGTGAATTCATTCTGTATTTAAAAGGCTGGTGAGGTCTTCCAGTCACAGGTGTAAATGGAAAGGTTAAGATTAGCTCCCCTTCTCTCACTCTCTCTCCCCTAGCACTGGGAGAGCATGGTGTATGTATGTTCTCATGCTATGGTATGATACATTTACATCTTAGATGGAAGTATATCCAGTTTCGCAAGCTCCATACCTGGAGGTTTTTAAGACAAGACTGGATGAAGCCCTGAGCAACCTGGCATGACCCTATGGCTGACCCAGTTGTGTGCTGGAGTTTGGACTAGAGGCTTCCTGTGGTCCTATCATATATGAGTTATCCTATACTTTCTTCCTGGATAACTCATCTAAAAATCATGAGGTCACACTTTCACCAAAAATGGCTTGTCTCGCTCCAAAAATTAGATTTGAAGACTACTACCCTACCACAAAATCACAGACTTCAAACAAATGAACAGGGTCCTTAACTAGCATCAGAAGGCTTTCTGTTGCAATGTGGTTTGTAAAACAAGGAGGAAGTTCCTCTGAAAGCTTTCATCACTTCCATGAGAAAATTCCAAGAGAGGTCTGTTTTTCCAGGCCTTTTGAACTGTGTTTGTAAAAGCTACGTAACATTTTAGTTCCTAGTTTGTGCAGGGGAAATAGTTGTCTTTGCTATGCCAAATAATGCTTGATTCGGGTACCTCCTGGAAAAGAATAGCCTATTGTACTAGACTGCCTGACTGGGAGAGTTTCTTTGGTGTTTCATTGATATCATGGTGTCCGCACAAAATTAATTGTGAATTTCTTAATTGTTTTATTTAAATACTTTAAAGGCATTCATAAAGATCTAGAAGGATATGTTCTTCATGCTTGCTTTTCAATTTTGACTGAACAGACATTATCAGATCATCTCCATCCTTACTGTGGAACCTGTATTTCTCAGCTACAGCTGACTGCTCTTAGGCATTACATAGACTGAAAAAAATCACCACCAAAACTCCTCTTAGAGCAATTATACTATCTTTTACATGACTACTAAATGTCAGAGAAGTAAAATCTGAATATTGTGCTTTGCTCTCTACACATCCCCCGAACGTGTGGCAAATAAAATTCTGTTACTCCCAACAGCACTCTTGATAGTAGAAAGTTCTGCACTGATTTGACATCTGTTGACAAGCTGTCTGTGTAAATCGACAGAGAAACAAACTGATAGGTGAAACTGAGTGTGCCTCCAAAGTGATTCACAATCTGTTGAAACAAGACATTGTACCATTAAATATATAACTCCAGTGTTATGATTCCTCCTCCATCCTAAAATACCTGGATTAAAAAGCAGAAATACAGTGACATGACAGTCTGGCAGCTGCCCTGAAGCACAGATAAAGGAGTACTGAATTAAATAAAAGACTATATAGTTCTCTTAGCCCATGTCAGCATTGTACTACATTTTGAATGTTTTAATTGCTTACCAGGACCAATGGACATATTTTGAACCCATTCTGACAGCATGGATTCAAACACTGAGTAAATTATGACGTGACATCCATATGCTCCAGAAAAAAAAAAGTTACTGAGAAATTCTAGGGCAAATGAGGGTGGAAAGTGGAATAAACACTAGGCAGACTGACAACTAAACACTGTATAGTAGGAGAGAAACAGGAAGAGAACTACAGCTTAAAAAAAAAAAAAATTCTAATGTGGGCCTTAGTCCCAAATGTCCCAAATATTGGGTCATCATGTAACAATTCAGTACTGTCCTATGCCTTTGCACCCCTGCAAGATATTGTTAAAGGGCAGTCTAAAGAAAACAACATCAAATCTTGTATTGGACGTAAGATGCACGCTGGCTAGCCTGAGATTTGGAAGAAATATCATTGCTCGTCACATACTCCCCTTTAGCTAGAAGTTGAGATACATATAAAACAAAAGTTAACTTTTGAGGGGCATGACCAAGAGAGGTCTGTTTTCAAAAACATTCTCACGGCTGTGTTTTTAGATTAAGATATTACACTGAGACAGTGGTGATTGCTCTGGTGGTCCATCTTCTTTTGACTGTAATCTTTTAGTCCAATTACTACACTAATGTAGCTAGATCTGTTGGCAGTATTTGATGGAGTTGACCATCACGTGGCGATGTTTTACATGAGATCTATCAGGGTGGGAAAAGCTGCACATCTCATTCTCTTATCCCTCCTTCTAGCCAGAGCATTGTTTGGAATTATGTGTGCTCCTGGTTCTGGGAACACTCTCACATATTAAAAGCTCTCGGTTAAGATTGGGAGACAAGGTGGATTTGGGAGTCAGCATCACTCATGGGCAATTAAACTCTGTGTCTTCATAATAGCATAATCAAGCTTTCCAAACACCAAAGTGCATAACTTTACACACTGAAAGGAAGAGCAGCCTGGGAAAATTAAATATGCCTCTAATGTCAGACTGTTCAAAGAGGAGGTCTGGATGAACTGTTTCAGCTCAGGCTAGGAACTAGACTTGGAGCTACTTTGGAAACAAGGGTGATGGCAGAAAGTTCTCTAGCTGACGGGATTTCCCTCCTGTCACATACCCACAGCCATTTTTCCTGCCTTCAGGCTCTGCTGCTGCAAAATGCTGTAGAGGAAAGTGCAAGTGAATGTCATGATGGAGCCCCAGGATCATAAAATCCTAACACATCTCACAGGTTTCCCACTTGTTTCTCTTGGCTCAGCTCAGCTCAACTGTGTATAAACCTTGCCCTCCAGGATTTGGCTTACTTTCTCTCTAGTAATTAGGTTTCCCAGGAAGGTTTTTCTTTATTTTTAGGAAACTTTTCCTCATAACCAATCCAGTTTCCCCTCACTGATTTCATGCCCTTTTCCTCTTGTTCTTTTACCAAAGGACGCAGAATAGCTCACTGCCTGTTACATGGTAAATCGTTGCTTGCTGCTATGGAAGCCACAACCCAGAGCAGATTGTGTCCATAATAGGGAGCAACCATCCTTTACCCTATGTTTGAATTCTGCAATGAATTTATCTCACTCGTGAATTCAGTGTAAGCCACCTTCTTTCTTTCTCACTGTAACCTGCTGAACAAAGGTGGTTTTCTCAAGGGTGCTTTAAATGACCCATTCTCCTAGCCAGGACTTTCATTAGGTTTGTGACTACTGAACTCACCTTTTCCAGATGGTGTAATAATTTTCCATCTCTCCATCTTTGGAATGAAATTTAAGAATACTTGATAAGTAACTTGGGACAGATTATGAACTTCTGCAAATGCACTCATGCAATGCTTTCATTGCTGCAAACTGTTATTCCACATCTGGAGAGGGGAATATGATCTATCACTCCATCCATGGGAGAATCTAAAATAATCTTAGAGTTATCTTTATGTATGAAAACATCTATGTGCACAATTAAACACTTCCTAACAACCAATGGAATAGTAGCATATTCTTAAGTGCCTTTCCTAGTACACACCTGATCCGGGCTTCACAAACAGAATGGTTGTTTATACTTATCCTTAAGTATTTTTTTAAAATATGTGCTTGGGAATTTAATCAAATTTTGGAAATGGAAAAGCCTGTATGTTTTTGTTGTTTTGTAATTTTTGGGATTATCTTAATTACTATGGGAAAACAGCTAAAGAACAAACAAAGCAGCCTGTTATTCTTTTGTTTGCTTTACAAATAAATGCTCTACCTCCTAATTACCCCGTTAAAGCTAAATGCTCAGGTACAAAATATATTGTTTAGGAAAGATTTACAGTCATCATGGCAAACATTGACAGTACTTGCAGAGCTAAAACACAGATAAAACTATTTATTATGTTGTTTATAAACTGTAAAGGTCTTTGTCAGTGGAGACTGAAGTCTTTTATTTGAATGTTAGAGAGGAGACAAAACTGCAAGAAATATGGGCCCTGTGTACACTTAGCATCCTTAATGTGACATTTGTGGGTTGTCACCAACCACATTTTCCAACTACAGCTGTCTTAAACTATTTTTTGATCATATATGTTAAGGTCAACACGTATTTAAGTCGTGCATACATTATGTTGGATACTCTTTTGATTTATAAATCTATCTGTATGTTCCTTTGTTTCAAATTTGCAGGTCATCTAAAAAGAGCTGAGCTTATAAAACCAGTTGAAACCTCCATCAGTGAATTAAAGTAGCAGGATTTTTTTGTTTATTTTCTTCGATATTTTTCACAGACATCAGATTGGTGTTAGGTACACAGTTGCTGCTTGTGTCGGTGTAATAACACCAACTGCCAAGATACGTTTTCAAAAGAATATAAATGGAAATAGTCCGTTTTTTTCAGGATTGTCTGCTGTAAAAAAATCCCATATGTTAGGTAGCTCACATGGAAACCATTGTTAGCAAATCCCGTTGACACTCTGCTGTCAGAGGTCCATACACCACACAGAACCAAATACATTCTCTCACTGCAGTTTGGATATATTAACCTAGAAGTCCAGAGCTCCACAACATGAAACTCGGCTCCTGTTGTGTCTGCAGCTGAGCCACTCTAGAGTTTTCACCTGTGATTACTCTTCCCACACCTCAGTACCTACAGAAAATTACTGCCACATCCTTTCTTCCAGGCCGAGTAACTAGCCAGCTGCTAGCTGCCAACTATGAAACAACAGATTTTACTAGAGGACTGCCCCAAAACCATCAGCTGGGACTAACAAGATGGAAAAATTCAAGCTCACAGTGAATCACCGGTCTCACTATCACTAACTGCCAATTTACATGGTGGGGGGAAGGAGAGGAAGATAAGACATGTTTTGGTAAAGTAATTAAACAATTTTTGGCAAATGAGACAGGGGGCAGTTTGTCTTCAGATCATCTTTTCTTTCCAAGTTTCTGCAAACATGCTTTTAGAGTATGTTTTTTAACAGAAGGATAAGGTATCCTCTATAGAAGGTCATAGTGAATGAGTTAGCAGCATTTGCTCAGATCTCCTTGTCCCAACAAGTGTATGAGTAGTGCTGTAATAGTAAATATACCGGGAGAAGAGAAGGCCCCGGGGACACCAGCCTCCCAGTACTTAATGGGGGCCTGCAGGAAAGATGGGGAGGGACTCTTCATCAGGGAGTGTAGCGACAGGACAAGTGGTAATGGCTTCAAGCTGAAAGAGGAGAGGATAGATTTAGATTAGATATTAGGAGGAAGTTTTTTACTGTGGGGTTGGTGAGACACTGGAACAGGTTGCCCAGAGAAGCTGCGGATGCCCCATCCCTGGAGGTGTTCAAGGCCAGGCTGGATGAGGCTTTGAGCAACCTGGGCTAGTGGAGGGTGTCCCTGCCCATGGCAGGGGGGTTGGAACTGGATGATCTTTAAGGTCCTTTCCAACCCAAACCATTCTATAATTCTAATATTATTCTGGGGCTGCAGGCTATAGATACGATTTTTGTTCTACCATCCTACCAACAAAATGGGCCTTCTCATTTAGCTACATCAAATCATGGTTTAAAACTTCAAATAAAATGTATGAAATTCACCTTATGACAGAAATGCATCCTGTATTCAGCACCTGCCTTCATTGTGCTGCATTCTCTAGGAGTGGCCTGTAAAGATTACATTGTATAAAAAAAGAGACTTCTAAGCCATCAAAAAGGACTGAATGCCATCCTTTAAGAAGATGATGGTAGCATGACACCTGTTAATTTTCAATAAATGAGTTTCAACACTTTTCAGGTATTACATTTGCCCCAAGCATCCTTTTTCATTTCTGCATTATTATGATCACACTTTCTGCTCCAGAAAGGTCTTTTTTCCCCCTTTCCTAGTGTTAGAAAGCCAGAACCACCACCATTACTTCTATCACCACCACCACCAAAAGATGGGATAATTTGACAGGAAAAGCTGTAGTGTCAACTACATGCAATCTAATATCTTGAAGTGTACAGATAAAATGAGTTCTCCATTCTTTTAACATGTAGTAGGTTTGGGTGTATGGGCAGGTTGAGTATTTAGACAGTATGGCTTTCTTCCAGTCAACAGGCCCACAAAGACTGATGCTTCATAACAAGAAATTTTCCTCTAAATGTGGTAATGAAATATCCTGTATTCCAGGAATGCACACTTTTCATTTGAGATTATATTAATCACTGACCAGAGCAGGTCAACAAACTTAATATTTCTGGTTTCCACAGCATACAGTGATCTTGTAAATCAGTGTAAATATTTGCAAGTATTTGCACACAGCTATTGCAAACCCTACGGGGAATGCATGTCATGACAGACGTAGCAGTTTACGGTGCTGGGAGACTCGGATCCTTGTGCCAAAGAACAGCTTCTAATGGGCACAGGTGACGCATTTTGTTCTGGCATGTCCATGCTCTCCTGTATGAGCATGAGTGATTGCCAAGTTAATCCTGCCAAAAACTTTGGGTTGAGAGTCCTGAAGGTAACAGTGGCTGTGGCTCACTGTCACCACCCAAGGCAGTGCCCTCCTCCATATTCATAGAGCCTGAGTCATTATTTCCACAGAGAGTCTGAGAGCCACTGCAATTCCCCGTTTCTTCCCCTTTGAGCACATCTAGATCTTTATCTGTTTCTTCCAGGACTGTTTCTCAGAGGGAGCGTAAGTCCTGGTAATGCTATGATTATTTAGAAATTCCCTTTAGCTGTTGTCAGTCCCTTGCTGAAGCAGCGAGAGCAGCAGCTCCTCAGGCTCTCTCCCACGAGACCGTGGCCAGGAAGCCGGTGCAAAAACTCTAGAGCTTCCCACTACACATAGCAATCAAATGCTATGTGCTTGGAGGAACTGTAAGGGAAAAGGTGTTTTATCAGTAAATAACTAGCCCCACATTTAGCCATACCTGTGTAAAACTACAGGGACTCTTCTGAGGCTGATGGGGCAGCTCTGGAGTTACCTTGTTTAGCAAAGTCCCATGTGAAAAATGGGTGCATGCTCGGGGGGACAGTGGCTCTATCTGAAGGTTAAGGTACACAAAAACATTTCAGGAGCTTGACGAATAAAATTAGTGTGTGAACATGAAAACCTGAGGAAACAATGAAGAAATTAATTATCAGACCAAAGGAAAAATGAAAAAGCATGAAGAGAAACAATTAGTAGTTGGAAATGCTCTTGAGTCCAGTAACCTTGGAGAATGCATTGAGCTGGCAATGGTGGTTGCTGTCACTTAAGGCAATTATTGGATTTCATAGACACCTTTTTAAACCAAGACAGAATTGTGTATGTTTTAGGAAGCAGCCATCAATAGTGAAATTAAATATCTGAATGAATGCAGGAACATGCTCTAATAAAACGTGAAGGAAGTAATCAGGGAAGATGATCAGTCTTGTCAGCCTGATATTTAGCAGTGATAAAAAGAGAAAGCCTGGTGCCAATGTACTTTCCTTTTTGTAAGCTGAGCCTATCTGGGATAATATTAAATGGCAGAGACTCATAAAGAGTTTAAGAGCTTCCCTGCAGGATGGAGCTGAAGGCACGCACAAAACTGAGATTTACACTAGGTTATTAAAATGGTTCACTCTTAATGCCAAACCAGGGCATCCCAGGATCAGCAATAACTTCCTGTGATTGCAGAGACCAGCCTCTAGTCACGCATTTGACCCGAATAGGAGTCCAATGAGTTGCAAAGAAATGAGGCGTTACACTCAGGCTTAAAGTAAGACTTGACCAGCCCAGGACAGAAATGCAGGACCCACTTACAACCCACTGATCTTTTCCTTGTCCCCAGGGAACAAAGGAATGATGGCAGTGCCCAGCTACAAAATATTGTCTTGGTCTAGAGGTCCCCGGTACAAATCCCCATGCAGGCAGCTGAAAAGGAGGTCACCGCTTGCAAATGCAACCTTACACTGTACCCTAGATACAAATAACACCCAGCGATAGAGTACAGCCTCTGCCTGCTACTATAGCTTAACAGATGGAGTAGCCGCTAAGCTTAGTTTGCAGGATTGAGAAAGGGATTTTTTTTTTGTAAGCAACACTGTGTACAGATGAACTGAGGATCGCCTACAGATCACAGAAATAAAATCTCTTACTTAGCATTATTTTAGTTCAATATACTGTATCTCACTCTCTTTTCTCGTCTCTTTCCTGCTTATTTTATTCAAGAAATATGTTTGCTTGCTCTTTTCTTAGGCTCCAGAGCTGAACTTCAGCAACTGAAATTGATGGGCCTTGCTCAGAAAGCCTCCCAAAATTATTAATGCTCATCTTCTATGAGATGGCTTAAGACAGCTAACAAAATATATTTGCATGTAATTTCACTTTTTTCCCTATGCCTTTATTATAATCATTAATGGTCACCTTTGATGAGGTGTCTCAAGCCTGGTAGTAAAATATATTTGCATATAATTTCATATTGTTTTTCTGTGCTTTTATTGTAAGTGGGATTTGTATGAAAAATAAAAACCAACTCAAAAATAAACCACAGAAGCTTGTGTCAAAGTTTGTGTCAAAGCTTCACTGTGGAGTTTTGATGCAAACATCTGCTTCTCAGCACATTCTCCCTGAAATCTCAGAAGGCCATTTTAGCAGCTTTGCAAGTTGCACATATTTGAACTTCAGTTCTAATGTCTTTCTTAAAACACCCAAGTTTCTACCATGAGGTTGTAGCCATTTTAGCTACTGTCTCCACACCTCTAGGCCCATTGTAGAACCTTATGCAGCTTTATTATAGACCGGGCTCCAAATCCCTGATACGCCAAAAGAACAATTTTTGTGAGATGACATCTTCAAACCAATTATTTGTATTAATCTTAATGATTACCATTAAATATTGAAGTGAATTCTTCATTTGCATGAAGAAGGCTGTCTCTGTCTCTATCTGCTTCTTTGTTTTAAATTGACATTTTTCTTAAGTTGGTTAGAAGATTAAAATGGCTTATCATGAGTCAAATTTCTATGATCAAGGAAAAAAATGTAAGTACAGCTAGAGAGAGTTCTGTGTGCACTGTGTAGAGACCCGCAGAGGGAGTGTAAGTGAAAGACATAACTAATTGGTAATCTTAAAAGTATAAAACAGGTTGCCTTCTGAATGTAGCCATTACAATTTATGATTTCTGCCAAACTATATATTGATTTACCTGTCTTAAGAATCAGCATCTTTCCCTGCTGATTGAATTCTAATTACTCACTCCACAGTTATATTGATTTTAAGAGACTTCTGGACAATTTTGTACCAGGCTGGTTTCAAATCACACTTAATGAGTTTGTCATGACTATTGATATAAAAACTTCCATTCTACAGCAACTTGAAAGAAACTGCTTTTCCTCCCTTCTGCACAGGTGGAACTTGCCCTCAGCTTGTACAGTGCTCACTCAGAGGGAGCTCATGATGTCTCTGAGGGAGAAGGCAGAAAACAGCTTTTAGTTTTGTTTGTTTAAACCCATTGATGAGTATGTCTCCAACAACCTGTGATTAGATTCATTGGTCAAGTCAGTATTTTCAAACAAAGATTCAATTGCTTTCCATATATTGCACCAAAGTCAAGAAAATCTTCCACCTGCACTCTCCAAAATAGGAGTAATACAGGTTAAGGATAGGTAAGTAAGTGTTGGTTATATACTTGTGTAAGGGACTCCTTGCTTCATTTATGGGACAAAGTCCCCCACCAACAAGCAGGCAATGTATGAAGCATAATGAAGACTAGCAGCAAAAAGTTTAATTATAGCTTTTTGATCTGTGCCCTTTGGAAATATTTGGCTACAGCCCATGTGCATGTCTCTGTGGAGGAAAGATACGGATTACACATCCAGGTACCACTTGGTCACTGTGGGTCCGCCTTCATGCCCTGAAGCCATGGGGCACGGGTGATGGGCAGCAACCTCCTGGGGTTGTCCCTATGCCTCTCTACCTGCTCCTGGAGTCATTCCCTCAATGATCAGTCCTCCTGCCTGCCTGATGTACATACAGGCATGGGTGTTTGCATAAATCAATACCACAGGCTGACTGTTTTACAATTAACTTCAGGGAATCCTTTTTGGCCTCATGGTTTTATTTCTGTTTACCTTGGGCAATGGCTCCCTACTCTTTTGAGTTATTGCAATATAAAGGAGTATTCAATATTCAGTCAGGCTGAAAGCTGCTGATGATATTCATCAGCTTTAATAAGATATGTTATTAGATCTTATTTTCTTGAGTTATCTATAGATCAAAGGTATGATCAATGGCAGCCTTTAAATATTTCCAAGTCATATTCCCAAAGATGTTTCCATTAAAAAAGACCCAGAAGTGTTTTACAACTGAAGGCCAAAACCCTGCTTGCAGACCTTTTCTAGGCTTCGTTTTCTTCCTTCTGAAGTTAATTTTTTTGGGTGCAGTAGTTCTGGCGCTAACTGTGGTTGAAGCAGTAGGATATGTTCAGGTCCAGGTTATATCTGATATTTTTATTATTACCACTATAGACTACCAGACACAGAAGTACCCTGGACTCCTGTTCATGGACGCATCTCTCCTGTGTTTTGAGCCGATGTTAGGGTGAGACATGGGCATGGCCCCATCCTCTCCCACCACCATCATTTCCATGGGAGGGAAGCGGCGTGTACAAAGCCCAGCTGCAGGGTGCTCCCACCACCCAGCCCTTGCCCTGCACCCCAAAGGGACAAGGCTCCTGCCCTGTGCCTGCTGCTCAAATGAGATGGACTTTTACCTGCTCTCTGCTGGAAGGCTCGGAGTACAATTTTCGGTGTAAATGGTAGAACTGTGGGTGTGTGAGAGCAAAAAGAAAGAAATGGAGAAAACCAATTAATTTAAAATCAGTTAATGATTTCAGAGCACATGCCTATTGTGCATTCAAAATCACCCACTAACAACACATACCCGTTCTGGAAGTGGCATACAGACATTTTACTGCAATGACAGGTTGTTTTTTTCTAATGACGAAATGAACAATGAGTTATCCTCCTTTAACTCTGCATGTAGAGAACAATTCTAGTAGGCAGGAAAGTTCAATGATTTTAAATGTTATTTTCTAAATCATAAAGCTTCCCGTGGAGATGAACTTTCTTACAGTCTCAGGCAAACTATCTGCTGATTACTCTGCTAAGAGTAGTAAATTATCTAAAAATATGTACATCATCTTTTGAAGGAGAAAGCAAATTAAAGGAGTTCTTTAAACCTGAAAGCTGAGTGGTTTGTTCTCTGTTAGGATAAACACATCAAGTTAGGGTTTACTCTGACCAGCCTAACAGAAAACAATCTGCATAAATAGATGAAATTTTATCAGACAATGAATAAAAGATTCAAACAGAAAATTGTTTTTCTTTAGTTTCTATGAGGACTAAAAAGAACAAAATTACTGGGCTATTTCTTTCCCCTTAACATCTTTTTATAGATAATGATGAACAGATGATTCCTTCAAACTTCACTTGCGATGAATTCAAGACGACATAATATCATCATCCATCTTCTTGATGAACCTCATCATCTTATCTCCAGTCTAAATCCAGGAGAAAAACTGAATAAGCCATGCATCTACACATCTCTTCATTTAAAAATTACAGCTGAAGGTTAGAAAATGTTTAAGGTCAAACTTCTAAGCTACCATCTGGAGCTCATTTAACAATTGCCAAGAACATCTGCCACTACCACACAAGCATAAGACAAAACTTAGCCAACATCATCTTTTCTTTTAAGGACAAAATCCTAGAGTCATGTGAGCATTGGCCGAGATGCTTTGGTCCCAGCAGTCAGAATTTAGTGTAAATTTTGTGCACTTTTGCAACCAGTGGAGTCACTAATAGATAAAGACAGTTTTGTAGCTCCTAAAAATGTGTTCACTGTCTAAAAGCCCCATCTTACAAATAGTAGCGTAACTAAAACTTTGCAAGACGCACCAAAAACATTGCGGGGAGGTGGTGGTGGGGGGGGGGATATCCCCTGACTGATGGGGACTTAAATGCTGTCGTGAGGTACTCAGAGTAACATCCCACTGCTGCTGGAGGAGCCGCCCCTCTGCTGTGGCTGCAAGGCAGCTTCAGCTCCCAGCTTGCTGAAGGCAGTATTTCTCAAAAGTGCTGTAAGTGAAATATGAATGCAGACACTTAAGAGCTAAACAAAACACGTCCTCAGAGATGGGTATAATATTCTTCTGAACTTTTATGACAAAACTGAAAGACATAAAAATCACAGAAACACATGGCTTACAAGGTCTAATTCCTCTGATAGAGCTCCATGTCTTTATTCATATTTTAGGATACAGCAAATCCCACTGGCTATTAATTCCTTATATTGAGGAAGACATTTAGATCTTTAAAAATACTTTAAGGCTGCTATTCTTCACTCACATGTATGAGTTCCTAGTAGCAAGAATTAGATGATATGAGATGGAGACCTGTATTACTAAATACAGGAGAAATGGGGGTTTTTTTCATGGCTTGTATGGAAATTATCCCCTCTAAATGATGGACATGACATATAAAATGTCTATTAAGATATGATTAAAATTTTAACTAGAAGGAGACATTTTACATGATTGCATCATTAATTCAGTGATTTGATCAGACAGGACAGACGCTTTCAGACATGCTTGGCGTGTCAAATTTCTGGAGTTTAGTAAATGTCATGCATTGGATTATTTTCCATAGGTGAAAAAGTAACACAATATATTACATATTTACTGATTCATCTGTGGTATGTAATAACCAATATGTGCAATTCAAGATAATGCATACGCATATTAATAGGTATAATAAATAATTTGATTCCATTTACAGAACACTGAATCTGTATTTTAATGGTTTCTAGAAAGCAGAGGAAATGGAAAACGATTGCTTTCATTCAATTGAAAAGCTGTGGATGTGACTAAAATCCCCACATTGATTACAGATCAATTTACCTTTGAAACTGAAAAACAGGAGCTATGCTCCATGTCTTGTTCTTTATGAGGTTTTAAGCTACCTTTCATTTTGTATTTTAACAGCTGGTACAATTTAATCCTCATCAATGGGACAGGAGTTATGCAGAAGCTGGCAGTCGTCTCATGGTGTGGAGAAGATATGTGGGAAGTACTGTGTTTTGGGTTTTTTTTTAATCATAGCTAAACATATATCTGCTAAAAGTGTATCATCAAATTTGAGTTCTTTACAGAATCTTTGTGTCTATATGAAAATGAACAGAAAGGTGCCTGCAACCAAACTTCCCATCAAGCAACTCTTAATTTTCCAGACTTCAGAGCACAGTTATCAAATCCATGGCACAAAAGACATTGAATGTGATCTCCACCTGGGCTCATCTTTCCGGTTCTGTTCAAGAACTTTAAGCAGCAGAGGAAACTGGTTTTTTGAATGAGTTTTTATATTTTTTCTTGTAGTCTAGAAATAGTTTGTCTATATTTTCAGTAGGACATAAATATTTCCTTTGCTTTTGAAAATCCTCTAGTCTGAAAAATCTGCTCACAGCTGAAACAGAATTTGTAAGCAGGCTGGCTGTCATGGCCTGACTCTGAAAACATTTCATCTGATCCAGATTAATTTAGACTGTCACTGAATCCTCAGTCTGCTGAATCTTCCTGAAGTAACTTTTCTACATAAGGAAAATTGAAAAAGATCTGCTTTTGAGAATTAATTGACAAGTGAAAAAGTGATTGCTCTTCGCAGCATACCCCCAGATGTAAAGCAAAATGTCTCCTGAACTTTGTTTACAGTAAAAGGACAGTGAATGCTGAATTTAATGGTAAACTACATTAATGAGAGCAAACATTTAGAAATTAGAAAAGCCAAGAAGTTAAGGTTCACCTGCAAAGTTTAGAAGATTTTGTTGTGCATTTTGCACACTTTAAAATGGCAAAGAAAAAAATATTTTCTGAAGCAGGAGAATAACAAGTCTGAGTTATACAACAGGAGTTGTATGTAAGAATATCACATTTTTTAAAATAGAATTAGAGCTTTTTACTGGGTTATTTATTATATAAATAATTCCACAACTCTAACAAAGCTATAGCAATGGCTAAAGCTGTGTTTTGTTCATTGTTTGTAGTTGGTAGGCGTGTGTATTTGCTGCCCATGTTTGCTAAGCTGTATTTTTTGTATTGTTGAAGGTACGTAAAAAATAGTCACAACTTACGGTGTTAATGCATGTTTAATATCATCCAGTGTCACCAACTACTGCACAATACCTTCTTTGTCTCTCTGCAAAATAGGGATGATAATACTGTTTACATTTACTTTATCTCGATACAGTATGGTGCTCCTTAATCATGTCTTACCAAGCAAGCACACTTAAGCACTGGAAGTCCTTGAGGAAGAGGTTAAAAAAAGGAAAAGAAAAAGCAGGACAATTTGAAATCAAATTATATTGGAGTGTGGGGGAACTTTAAACCTGGGGCAAACTAGTATCAGTTGGATGTTTTTGAAAGAAAAACATTCTGTGGCCAGTATTTTATCTTTTTTTTTTATTGAAGATATTTATAGGTTTTAATAACTGCAAAGACTCACACTCAGCATCTAATGTTGCATGCTCTGTTGTAGTTATAATGCTGATAATGTCATAAATACAGTCTTATGATTCCTTAGTGGAAACAGGTTTTTGTATGCTGCACATCACTCAGGTGGTGTCCCCCTTCCACAGCCCTGGCTCTGGCCCTCTGTCACACCCCTCTCCCCATGGGTCTTCCTGGGCTGCCTGGCAGCAGTTTGGAGCTACTCAACAGGTGATAAAATAATCTTTTTTTTTTCATTCTGCCTTTTGCTAGCCCAGCTACATCTCTTGGTGCCACCTAAAGCAGACAGACATTTGAAGAACAATGCAAATCAATCAGGGAGGGGATGAAAAGCCATGTCGAATATACCCTCCTGACTCCCAGATACAGAAAGCTGATGTTTCGCGGTGTTCCTCTCCATCATTATGCAGAGGCTATTGTGGAAATAACATGGTTTGTGGTGAGGTTCAGAGTTGGGCTGGGGAAAGATGGAGTTGGGGAAAAAAGTATGGAAAAGGGACCAGGCAGCAATAGGCAAGGAGGAAAAGTTTAGAAGAAAATTGCAGATTGCAAGAAATGGGGGAAACCAGATAAGAAACTAAAAGGTAGGTTAAATTGCCTGCAAAAAAGGAGTTAGGAGGGAGGGAAGAGATATGAAAGGAAGTACTGAAGGTTAGTTTGGAAAGTTTGCTGATGCTGTCAAAAAATGTGTAGTATCAGGAATTCTCCAGAACTCCCCAACTCTACAAACAGAAGACAGGCAATGGCTGAAAGAGCTGGTCTTATTTTAATTAAATGTTTACTTAAGTCTAACATATTTGAAAATTATAATTGATTTCCCCCAGCAATGCCCTTAACCAAGCCCCTGTTACAGAGATCTTTGAAAAGCAGTCAACTCACAAAAAATCCCAGTTGGCAACCCTTTTTTCCCTGAAAAAGTATTTACTGAAATCTTCAAAGGCCAGAATCTAGCATAGTTTTCTCTTGTGTAAAGTTAACTCTGCAAGTTGGAGCCCTGCCAGAAAGTACGATGTGCCCCAGCTAGCTGCCAGCATGGTCGCTTCATGAGCTGGAGGGATAGACCATGCTGCCCGTCTGCCTGCTCGGCCATCGATACCTCAGCTCATGCGACCTGCCTGTGTTAGTGGAGCCCATTTTTGTTAGCGAGCCAGGTGGCAAACTGCAGCCATTCAGCAGCTGTCTGGTGAGCAGCTGAGCTATCTCTTTACCGTGGCCGGGATGGACGGTTGAGGGTAACACCAATGCAGATGCTCAGTGTAACCCATCCCTGCTCATGGGCTGTTGAGTATTCAGCTGTGGCACTACAGACTGCAGTCTGTAAATAGGGGCATAATCCCACAGTGAGGACAAAATAAATGAGTTTGCACAGAATTTCATTCTGCAAAAGCTAATCTGTTCCCACCACCCTTCAGTGTCAGTGGAGATCCCCTGCATTAACAGATGAAAGACAAGCCGCAAGACACCTGAGCAGACTGAAGTCATTCTGTCTGTAGAGCTAAGGCCTGGTTTAGGTGATCATTTCTTGGACAAGGCTTCTGCTGGCTATTATCAATTTTACTGTATAAGAACAAATCTTTCAGAAGAAAGAATATCATATTGCTACCGTTGTGCAGTTAAAATCCACAGAGATATTTAGAGAAAATTAAAATTTATGGCCTTACTGCAACAGCTGTAAAAATGTGTAGAGTGACTAGTTGTCCAAGAGCTCAAGCAGACAGAACTTCTAAATATGGTTGATGTTGGGAAACCATGGACCAAACATTCTGTTAATCAGGCTCTTTTAATGTGTTCTAGGTAGGATGCTTTGCTATTCACATCACATGGTCTTTGTAACTCTGATATTAGAACAGACACAGAGTAAAAGTCAACAGAAAGAAAAACACAGTAATAATAAAGCAGAAATGCATATGTATTCATGTCTTTAGTAAATACACAGTGGAGCTAGCTGGGAATGTTTAGAGAAAGCCATTTTTTCAGACAGAAAAATCAGTTTGTGAGGACAAGCTCCCAACCATACTTCATACACAGTTTCAATGTGGACAGAACTGGTCAGACTACATGTACAACCCATTACCCACTGGGGAGGAGGAACAGAAAGGCTCAAGTCTTTGCTGTAGCTCATTTTGTCAAGGGACCTGAACCTCCAGCTCAGAGGGGAGTGCTTGGGCTCCTGGGCTGCAGTGGGAAGCACTTTGAGGGGCACATTTACAGTGAAACAGTGCTGTCCTCCAGCTCCTCTACCTTGCACTCCCTTCTTACCCCTGACCCAGCCTGAACAACACCTGGTGATCATGGTCCTTTTCTGGAATGTGCATGGGAATCTAAAATGGGATGTCTTCCATGATACTGGCAGCTGCTGAAGAATTGTAAGGGATCCCCAACCCCCCCAAGCAAACCTCTTGGTTAGAAGCATCTTCTTTCTCTGTCACTCCTGGTGGTTGTTAACAGTCGAGGAGTTCATAAGAGGAAATTGAGTTTTCCATTTCTGAAGAAAAAAAATCAAATTACTTGCTTTTGAGTCTAAGACCTAGGCAGACACAAATATACCAAGTATAACTTTGTGATATCAATTTAATCGCATATTTCTTTCAAAATATATGACCACCTGGATGCAGTCACAACAATAACAACAGCAAATCAATATTTGTGAGGAAATGCAGTTAAGTATTAAGATCAAATAATATGCTCTCTTGGAAGCAGCTGTAAAATTCTTTGTTTCCCTTTGCAAACAGAGTGTTAAGAATGCCAAGAACCAACAAGTGTCTAATATTATTCTTTCCCAGATGAAATGAAAAGATATTGATTTCTACAAAATAGGTTCCCTAATATGTAAACACATTATTCTAAGGCTTAGAAGAATCATATACTTTTATTTCTGCTCTCTTCTGAAAACACTTGAAGGAAATATTTTATCAAAAGAATGAAATAAAATGTTGTTTATGTTTCCTGAAAAAAAGCTGCCAAATATATAACGCACCTTTTCACATAGTGGACATATACATTTCTAACTTATATTTACTTGACTAAAGGCTATCTCTGAACACTAAAAGATGTAGGTCTGCAAGGTTACTTTAGTGTGATTACATCACGTCTGGTCATGAGGTTGGATTTCAGGAGTTCTCCTTACCTCTCGCAAAGACCACACAGGTGCTAAGGATTTGAAATGGTGACTCTACTGCTTTATACCAGCACAGATGGCCACAAAAGAGATAATGAATAGGCATAAATGAGGTGTGAAGTAGGTTCTTTTACTGGAGTGGTTTTGCAGCTGACAATTAGGGGTCTCTCATTAGGTTAGCAAGGTCTCTCATTAGGTTAGCAAGGCCTCTCATTAGGTTAATCATTCCTTTCATTTCCTTGAAAAGTAAAACCTCTACAAAGGTATCAGAATTTTATTAGTAATCTGTTAGTATCTGACGTTGTTCATTCCAGTCAATGGGACAAGAAGCAGAAATGCCTCAAATACCACAGAAGAAAGACGGATGATACTGGCATGTTTCCAGCCTCGCTGGGTGGAGAAACTGTCAAAACCCAATATAACATTTTGAAACATTTTTCCAGTGCAATAGGGCATTTTGAACCCCTGGACTCCTTTTTAGAGTCATTTGTCCCTTATGATAAGCATACCAGGAATTCTGTGACTGTGTCTCGCTATTCCTGTGTACACAGACTGAGTGAAACACTTCGAATTCAAGCATTTTAGATTTTAGAAATATCCTTGACTCCTCTGTTTTTTTTTTTTTTTCTGTCTTTTCCTCAGAACAGACTGCCATCATTCAGATTTAATTGAGGCACAGGCTGTTCTAACTCATCAGCTGAAGTACCCTTCTTCAAGAGGCTGGGCCATGGAGACTACTCTTTCATAATGTTCTTCCATTTCCCAGCAGCTTTGCTTTGTCTTGAGCACATGTATAATGGAAAAGAAAAGGCCCAGAAATTACCAACTGCTCTATAAAGGACAAAGAACATTCCTGTGTCTGTTGTGCAATAATGCAAAAAAGCAAAAAAGAGAAGCGTATGTTATATTCATAGTTGCCAAGGACAGCAAAAGGAGGAGGCAGCCCTGAGATTAAGAGAAAAAAATGATCTGATTTGTGATGGTCACAATAACTAGATGCAAAAAAAACCCCATATATTACAATTCAAGTTAAATAAAAGCCTGTTTCTGCCTAATACTTTCAAGAATTTGTCCATGAGCACTTCATTATTTAAACAGCGTTCCTGTGGTACAACCAAGTTTAGAAAGGATTTATTTGACATGCCATTACAGCAATTAGCCCCAGGGAAAGTTCAGCTTGCATACCCAGCTTCTAAATATGTCTTGAGTTTGTATTTATCAAGTGAGTTTCCTTTCCTTCTACCCCAAGTATAAACTTTTCCATTTTTCCTCACTTCACAGCTCCTATGACGCTTTCAACCTGAGCTCTTTTCTGAGTCACTGGCATGTCAGAGCTCCATTCCAGAGGACAACTTCCAACCTTCCTACTGAGGACACTGACACAATGTCCATCCTCAGTAAGGTACATCTGTCAGGCCCCATGTGTCAGTTTAGATCATGACTGTGGGAGTAAGTAGATAAAGACAGGATGTTTAAGAGGCAGAAAGGACATTCAGGACACTGAAGTTCAATTTCTAGCTCTGGTGTGACTTGAGGCAAGTCATTTAGTCGCTACCTGTACCTCAGCTCTCCAGGTCTGCATTGGGATAGTAATACTTTATCTCCGCCTTGCTTATTCAGTCCATAACGGATGACCTATCACTTGCAATGTTTATTTACAGTGTGTAGCCTGTCTAGGGTCCAATCTCACTTCAGACCTCCAGATACAACTGTTCCTCAAAATGCTCTTTGATCAGACCTTCATAACACTCAGGTTTTGGCTGCATGTCAGAAGAATAAAGAAACACATAAACATTCCGGGTTTACACTAGTGCTCATGTTGGATTTGCCACTATGCACTGAATGCCAGCAAACCACAGAAGTTGCATCTTGACTTTCTCACCTCCCGAATCCAAGACATGGCTTCTGTTGCCTGTACCCCCCTCTCTGGGAAACAAGGTACAGCACTGGTCTCCCTCATCACAAATAACTCTGTGCCTCTTCGTTCCATTTTTACTTTTCCTTTCCCACCACCCATAGCAGTGAATCTCCAGGTTCCCTAGGGAACAGGAAAAGAAGAGATTTCTTACAGCTTTTGTCTGAATGCAGCATGTGTCACCAAAATCCTAATGCCATAATCCCACTTTCATCTGCCACTGTCTGATATGCATCTCACAGCGCATGTGGTAGGGGCTTGTGCTCAGTGTCCTGGCTGCTACCTCCAACATAGAGTGGGACCAGTCTCTGCTACCTTTTCAGAGAGGATTTCCCCCTGCACTCAGTGCGAAGAGCATTCTTGCAAGGAAGGAGAATTAGGGTTGTCTGAGCAACTCTGAATCTACCGGTGTTTAACTCTACAACTGAAATTAGGTTCTTTTAACAGTTTTTGATGAGTATGCATTTTCTAGTCATAACGAATTATGAGTGTTGCAAAAGAAAAATGGTGTTTCATAGCCTCTGCTTACTATACATATTAGCAGTTAGAGGCTTAGGGAATGTCACTGCCTGGTTTTGCAATATATATGAAAAATCAACCTTTTTCACTGTGCATACTCCTTCTGCTTACCATGCTGAACATACATTCATCATACACCAGCTCTGAATAAAGAACAGTGAAGTGATCGTATGATGATACCACTGGAACTTTTTTCTCAAGCATCAACAGCATTGGCCAAACTCTGATTTGTTGGAGGCAAAAAACCCCATCTAGTTTCATTTTCTACCACTTAACGCTGTCTGTATCATAAAAATGAACTCAAGTACAATAATACTTCTAGCAAATTATTCAGTCTACAAACCCATATTTCCCTGACAGTGTCAACAACTGAACTTCTTTTTTTAATGGTATTTTTACCCTTTTGCTGCAACAGTCCCAATAATTTAAAATCTGAATATTTCCCTATCTGCAGCATTATTTCCTTCACATTACATCTGAATTGTCCAGGATTAATGGCTACAGTGAGAAAAAGTAAGAGGAATTTCAAGGGCTCTGTGAATACTACCTAATGTACCACTGCAGTTTAACATTAACTGACATCGGCTTGACCCACTACCTGCCTGGAGGAAAGTGGTCAGATAACATTTGGTAAAGTTTATGAGAAGCCAAATTCTGCTGTGGTGTACGCAGGTCTCTAATTTTCTGTAATTTATGTCTGGAAGGCTCCCTAGGCTTACTGCTTTGTCACAAAAGTGACAGAAAACCATACTTCAAACCAGTTATCTTTTTCTTCACCCCCCTAGCCTCCCTCCTCCCCCTCTCCCCATCCTTTGGAATTAAAGGAATGTGATGCAGAGAGAACAGAACAAATGTGATGAATAGTCTTCATGGAGCAATCGTGAATAAAATAGGAAAGAGTTACATAAGCATTTGGAGAGAAAATATATGCAACTGCCCCCAACTACTTTCTTAGTTGCATAGAGCCTTTTAAGACATGTTTTAATTTTATTTTAAAATAGTTTTAAATATAATTCTATTACATTTAAAAGAAAAATAATTCTATGAAATCTGTTTTGAAAAAAACAAAAATTCTGCTCCCTGATCATAAATCTATGCCACATTTGAAGCACTCGTTTTAACAAGTGTAATGAAGAAATATAGAGACAAAGTTACCATGGAAAAATAAATGAAAACAAGCTTTTGAACCCCAACTAGCTTTGATCAAGAGCAGACTTCTATGTAATGTTAGGAAACCACTCATATATTTTAGTGGTAAAAGCTGTCTGGTTATAAAGAAAAACAATCACATCTGTTCTTCCCTCACTGAATTCCTGAAATTAATAGGGAATGGCACAGTGGCTGTGAGCATTTCATAGTTTCTGGAAGGGAGGAGGGAATATTTCTCACTGATTTCTACTGACCCCTTGTGGTTAGCTAAACTGAAGAGCGTTGCTTGAAGAAGACTTTGGCTTGCTCATTGAAGGGTATCCACCACGGGCAGAAAAAATCTCTAAGAGCTGAGCCTGACCATCTCAGTGACTTCCTAGGAGCATGACATCTTAGGCTGTCAAGAGCGCAGAAAATGGTAAAAATTCAAAAGTTGCTCCTAGTCTTGGAGGGGAAGATACTGGACTACAAAAAAGAGTACATCCTTCTTGATCTACAAGTTGTCTCTAATTCTCTAAGAGATGTTGTAGTGACATCCTAAACCAAAAGGCTGAAATTCAAGTAACTTACTTCGATAACCAAAAACACAGGATGAAATCAGAAGCTAATTTATATAACACTTAGTTTGCACTAGTAGGTAATGCAATTGTCCATATAAATGTCTTTCCAAGCAAAGTTCATTGCTAAGATGGACAATTATGCAAAGAGGAACATTGGCAGTGTGTTGAGTAAATTAGTTTAGGTTTCAGCCATAAGAGAGACAAGACACACCATAAGAGGGATGGTTTCAGATATTCCAATTTTTAGCTTTCCTAAAATACATATTAAATTGAGCTGTAAGACAAGAAATTTTGAAAAGGTCTACTGGAAATAAAGATGTATTATAATATATGCTCACTTTCAAGTACGTATAAATGCCTTATAAATTGCATACTCACTACACAAACATTCTTTTAATTGGGAACAAGCCAAGTTTCTCACTACTTCTATTTGTGCTAGCAACAGAGCAGGAAAAATAGCTAATGGGAACATTAAAGAGCATGTAGCAAAGGGTACAATTTTATTTTTAGATAGAGAAGGTATATCTAAATCTAGCACAAACCATATTCCTCGGAATTGTACTTTACAGATTTTGTTAGCTGTCAAAACACATAATGAATAGCTGAAAGACAATTTTTGTTTATTGATGAGAGGAAAAAAAAAACAACATAAACTGTTCCAAATCCCATGTCATGTTTGTGTAGTTTTTGCAAAAATTAGAGGGCTGCTACCTTATCTGACATGCCTTCACTAGAGCTGGTGGTTAGTTATATTAGGTGGAAATCTGTTCCAGACTATTTAACACACATGGAAACAATTCAATGGAGTCAATCAGTATTGCTGTCATTCTTCCCCTTCTTAAGAAAAAAAAAATGAAATAAATAGTTGGAACTAGGAATAAATATTATGTATGTCGGCTAAGCACACAGTGTGCTATATGCATAAACTCCTTTTCCATGTGTTTTCACTTGTTTTGTGTGTTTCCTGTAAAATGGTTTTAGGTTGTCCTTGAAAAGTAAAGGAGGAAGAATTTCCATTAATATTTTGGGTCTCTTAAAACTGAAAAAGAAAACCATCAAAAAATACCTTAGATGAAAAAAGTTAGTTATAAAATTTGAGAGCAGGTAAATGGAGCTTTTAAGCTTCAAACAAAGTAATTGAGCAGCAAAAGCACCTAGGAAAACATATTTACTCTAGACCTAAATGAATCCACCCCAAATGAAATCTCCGCTTCTTTCCATATTCAGAAATGTGCTCTTGAAAAGCATCTTTCACCTTAACTTTTGTATGTGGGCATAATACACGATAGTTATGCCTAATGGGCTACCCACACAGCATGCACCATGGAAACTTGACACCAAAAGAAACAGGGAATTTAGGCAAGTCTAATTCCTCCCCCTCAGCAGTAGAAGAAATAAGTTTAAAAGTGTGAGAAAATAATCCTGAGCAAAGTTTAATAAATCTTGGGACATTGCTCCCAAAAAGTTACAGCTTTGATTTTTCCAAATGAAAAAAAATATTTAATTGGAAATTTCCCAGTGGTTCAATTCAGCAAAACAACCAAGGCAATTCCAAAGGTAGATGAGCTTTAAGCTTGGGATCTAATATTTTCCCATTTGAGCCAGGTTTCAAAATCAATCAGTGAATATAACTCTTGAAATAAAAAAATCTTCAGTTATGATGTCTACATTTTCATAAGTTTGTCTTTAAGATATTTTTCTAAGGTCTACAGTGAAATTTGTTGTCCACTTTTCCCTTTTCTATGTTTCATATACTGCTGCCACATTAAAATGCTTTGGGGTAGTTTTGGGAGGGGTAAGTTTTCTTTTCAGAATGGTTTAAATATCTGAACAGATGTAAAATTATCCAATGCTGCACAGTATAACCAGTTGTATATTGCAGACACACTTGTCAGAAAATTCTAATATAATATTTATCAGCTTCAACTCAATCTAGGAAAATGTGATATTCACAGCTGAAGAATGCCTGAATGCTCATACTTACAGAGGTGTTTGCTTTTGTTGGCCATGTTTACCAGTCCCATGGTACACAACAGTATAAAAAAAATTCTTTATTTCTCTCATATATGCTAGGTTATAACAACAATTATTATGATTTTTATATGTATACAATGCTGCCTACAAAATATTTAATACCTAAGCAGCTGGTGCACTATTGCTTAGGCTTCCTAAATCAATAAAGGTTTTGTCTTGTGTTTCCCCTGTGTACTTGCATCCATCTGTTGTCTTGTGTCATTTTTGATTGAGGCCTAGAGGCACTGTCACAAAACAAATAATATGTCAATTTTGCTTCCATTATTTTGGGGCCAAGAACCCTAGTTCCAGCCTGAAAACACTTTTGTGCTTGGTGCTGCACAAACATAAATGCAAAGAGATGTTTTTCGCAGACACACACACACAAAAAAAGCCGGGAAGTAGGATGTGTTTGCGGCACAAAAGTTTGCATGAGAAGTTTAAATTGGTATTCATCACAGGACAAATAACTTTATCAAGTGTTCAGTCTAAGTGAAAGCAGATTTACCAAGCTGGCAGAGGGAACTGTAGTTTCCCCTAATGAGCACTGTAAAGTGAAGCGGATTCTCTGGGTCAAATGACAGGCGAGCATCTGTTTCACTTCACAGCCTCCCCGTCCGTCCTCGCTGTGCTTGCAACCTGCCCTCTTCCAAGACAAGAGCTCACCAGCTCTGACACTGGGGGCCACGGCATGCATGTGCTTTGTCCTCAGTAGTGTTATATTGGCTGGTCCTCCTCGCTGTTGGGGGCTACAACTCTGTTACTCCAACACAAGCCCATATGGCTGATCTCTGTAAGCCCTTTTTAACATTGAGAAGGTAACATAAGGATAGTTCTCGTCAGAAGGGCTATTGCAAACAGTGATGTTAGGGATGGGGATGTGTTGTGGTTTAAACCTGGCTGGCAGTCAAACACCACAACAACTGTTCCCAGGGACAGGGTAGAGAATTAAAAGGGTAAAGGGGAAAGAGACTCGTGGGTTGATGTAAGAACAATTTAATAACTGAACTACAATAAAATTGCAAATAACAATGAATAATAATAATAATAGCAATATATGCAAATATACAAATGAGTGATACACAGTGCAGCTGCTCACCACCTGATGACCAAGGCTCAGCCCATTCCCAGTTAATGATCCCTGAGCAGGGGATCCCTGAGAGAGATCCTCATCTATATACTGGAAATGATGTGCATGATACGGAATATACCATTGGCCAATTTGGGTCTCAATCCTAAACCTGAGGTCGGAATCGTAAGCTAGTAATTGGGGCTGTGCTCCCTCTCAGCTTCTCCTGCACCTGCAGACACTGGCAAGGCAGAGATGCTGAAAAGTCGTTGACTGTCCTGGCAGCAACTATAAACATCAGTATGTTATCAGACTTCTCAGCACAAATCCAAAACAGCCTCACACTAGCTACTGTGAAGAAAGTCAATTCTGTCCTGTCCGAAAACAGGACAGGATGGCTTCTCATGGGGGTGGCTTCTCATTTTCATCAACTGCAGAGGGAGACTGCCTGGTTAACTAAGTTGGTTAATTTAGGTACTTGAAGTTGGCACCCTGAAACTCTTAAAACATTTCAAGACAGTTCTTCAGTCAGAATCAAACCACAAGTTTTTATGGCTTGCCTACTCAGCCCTGACATTACATGACTACTTGCACTTGGTCAGTGGACTTGTACACCCATGCAACATACACACTTATAGTTATCTGTACAGTCTTTCCATTCTAGTATATCTCACAAAAATACATCAGCGAGAGTTACACAGCAGAGGGTGTGCTGGCAGGAAGAGAGAACTTCTGCAGACTGCATAACGTCCAGAACAATTCAGCAACCTGAACCTCTGAAACCTGACCTGTCTGAAAGAAAACTCTCCTCTTTTGTGGAACAGAGGAAAGAGATAAAGTTGCAGCAAGAGCAAGAATGAAAATGACAGAGAAGCATGACTTGTGATTACAGGGACATTTGAGCCTCTCTTCCCATGTGTTTGGATAGCAAACTTGGTCTGTGAAACCAGTCCAGCTTGGGACCCCCATTTGGGCAGATCCTTCTTGGTCTAATCCTTGCTCACGTTAGCTATTGAAGTCCAAAGAATGATTCGTGTTAAGGCAAGCAGGTTTCCATCCCAAATGTGAGTACTCTGGGACAGGTCTGTTGCCAGTCTCATAGTCTATCAGCTCAATTTTCTGGAGAAACATCTTGAAGTTGTCTGTCTCTGCTGAGCAAACAGCTTCAGGGACAAAGAGCTGAATCCTGAATTGAGTGAAGTAGATTGTCCCTGACATCTCTGTCAGGACAAGTCTCTCTCAAGAGAAGGACAAAATCTCTTTCTTGTGGAACTGCACAGGAAATTATTCAGTATAGCTGTGTTTGGCAACTGAAACAAATACAGTTGTATTTTAGAGCTGCAAATAAGTAATTCAGTATCGCAGAAATTTTTAGTCATGCAGCTAAAGATGACGACCCATTTTCCATTCTGTTAAATCCCAAATAAAGCATCTTAAATATGAATTTTTTATTTGTTTGAGAGTGTGTTTCTGAACTTTGCAGACCATTCCTCTTGGGGAGGAGAAAAAGGAGAAAGGGGAGTTCCCGTATATATTCAGAAGATTTATTCTGTTTTATATGATTGCTGGCATGGGAGCAACCCTTCCCATCAGAAATAGCTGCATGGCATGTGTAGCCAAGTGGTCTAAAATACCAAATTTTATCAAGCAAGATGGATACAGCTCAGGCATGAAAATTTTGTACAAGAAACTGATGAAACATCTACTTGTTCACCTCTATCTGTTTCTTTTTTACACAGCATGAAGCCATGCAATGGACCTCATGTTAGACTAACTCTGGTTATTGGGATGGAATAATCTCTGAAGATATTTTGGTTTTCCTTGTTATTGTTATTACTGGGGTGGTGATGGAAACATTGACTCCCACTCGTTACTTTGCTACTAATTTAATGTATGGCAAAGACTGCTAGAGTCATGGATAGTTTCTCTCCTTTTCTTTTTTTCTTCTTTTTTTTAAACAGTCTAAATAGATGAATAAATAAATGCTGATTAGCCCATGTAACAGAAGTGCTCTTCCGAGCTCTTCCTACATCATTCAAGTGAGCCAAAGCTTGATAGTGAGGCCAGAACCCAATACTTGAGATTAATGTTATTACTCCAACAATATCTACCCCAAATAAGATCAGAGCCCCCATGTTCCAACCACTGCACAGTACACAGTAAGAGATATTTGCTATCCCCCAGAGCCTTCAGCCTAATATGAATAACAAACGAAGCCATAGGCTGTTCTGTCTTTCGTTAGGGAAGCAGACTGAGCGGTTGGGCTCTGTGGATTTTGTGTAAGAAAAGTCTGCGACTGCCTGCATCACTGGCCTTTGTCTGATTCCCAGAGCATGACTAAGAAAAGGGGAAAAAAGGCAGGAAGATGAAGGTAAAGTCAGTTACAAAGTTGTATATTTGATAGAAAGCTACATGGGGAGTGAAAACAAAATCATAATATGACAGGACACAAATGCAATGGGAGTAGGGAAAGATGAAAGAAAGAAGGAAATTGGATAACAACAGTGATCACAAAGAATAAAAGCAAAGACAAATAATGACAAGCAAGAAAGGAGGAGGATTAGAGGTGAATGATGAAAGCTATGGAAATAAGGATGGTGGCTGCTATCAGAACTACAGGAAGTTATTTTACCTAAGATGTCATTGTTAGGAGATAGAAAATGTATTTTTTTTTTAAACCCAGACGATCCTAAGAAGAGGAAGTTTTCAAGGCAACAGGACTTTGTGGAAATGTACAAAAGCAACGGAGAATATGTTTACACGGCACTAGCTGCTGCTGGAGTTAGCTCAGGGTGGCCTCACCATCACGAATTGCTCTAATTACTTTCTCTTTAATTATTTAATAATGACAGTTCTTATATGGGATAAAAAGTCATACAACATTGTCAAGAACATCACCAAACTTCCTTATGAATAGCTGATGTGTGTAGAACAGCATAGGTTTAGGAGTTTGTTTTGCAGGCGCAACTTTGGCTGACCCCCAGGGCGTCCAAGCCCGAATGCATGCAAGGGGCTACAGGTAGAGTGCCAGGCTTTCAACCTGAGAAATCTCTCTCTCGTTTTCTCTTTTGTTTCTCTCTGCTCAGCCTGTATCCTAAATGGATATCCAAGATGCTCTTGCCAGTATGCTGTGCTTACAAATGAGTAACTTGGGGAACAAGCACCTGAAAATCCAGTTGCCACATAAATACAGCTGTGAACACCCTCACCCTTCCCAGGCAGCCAAAACTCACGCCTGCATTGCAGCGATGGGCATAGTGCTGAAACCCAGTACTTCTCAGAAACAGATGTCATCCCAATCTTATTTTTCCCTTGATGAGAGATTGGTCGGATGAGGAAAGCGAGGAGACAGAGAGACAAACAGGGCAGGGCAGGAGCAGAGGAGCCTTGGGGCACCATTGGGATGGAGACTTGCCATGGCTGAACCATTTCCAGTGTCTCTGTGTCTGGAGGGCAAGGGGTGTTTGAGATCCTGATGCTATTCCAGATCTGCTTCCAGCTGCCCCTGCCTAACAGCAGCAGCAGCACAAGTTTTGCAGCACCTGGGTTCTGCAGCTGCTCAAGAGTATCTCCAGTTTCACCACCAGAAAGGATTAATTTGAGAGCCATAAATCACAGTTGATGCACAGCATACTAATTTAGAGAAGTCCTACCAAATGTTATTATAGCCCGCTGCTGAGTTCAGTAAAAAACATGTTTCTCTTGTTCCTTGTAATAGTGCTTTGCTGTCCCCACAGAACAATCCTCTTTAGCTTAATAGCATCATGTGTGTAGTTAATAGCTGGAGTTTGTAATGCTTGTAACACCTTGCTCTATTTCCCCACATGCCAAGGTACACCGAGTTTCTAAGTAGGATTGGTTTACCACAATACCTTGTAGTCATGCTGGTTAAAACCAACTTAATTTTTCTGGGGTTTATATTTCATTGGATTCTTTGCAATTCAGGCTATTCAAGCTCTATAAATTCATTATGAAAGTGAAATTCTGAAGACCTGACTCATCCAAAAGTGGTGTTAGGGATTTGGTAATTCACAGGGACTTACAACACAGGAGATCCTTATATTTCTATGACTAAAATGACACAATAGCAGAGATAATATCTGCAGATGTTTTTGGCCAAAACTCTTGCCTAGATCAGCTCACAGAATGAGTGATATCTGGCTACAAAGAGATCCATAAACAGTAACTACCAGAGCTGGGTGAAAAAAAGATAATTCCAGCTTCGGGACGATTTCAATATTTGATGACTGCTTTCATGCTGATTTAAAATGAAAGCTAAAAATGTCAAAGTTCTGCTTAGCCAGACTCCAAGCTCAGTTTAAAATCCTGGGGAGATGCAAACTCTTCCTGAAGCACCAAAAATTCTGAAATATAAACCCTGTTGATTAATTAATTTTTCATGTGAAAGGTTTTCTCATCAGGAAGAAAAAGATTTCTGAGGCCAGGTTCTTTGAAGCCCAGAGCTGTCAGCCTGGCATGCACAGCTGGTGACCAGTGGTGAAGACTCTGCTCTTACAACAGTTTCTCCCAGTGAACTCCAAGCCTCCTTAAACTGGATTGAGGATGATCCTGCCTCTAATGAAAGAAACCTCCGTGAGCCATCACTATTCAGAATGAAATGTCTAGAAAATGTATTCCTTTCCATTTAGAATCCAAAAAGGGTACAGAGAGTGCCATGTTTCATCAGCATAAATAATTAACTGCAGAAGGACATGTAATATTCATAGTTGAAAATCATTAAACAAAATGGTCTGGGAAAAAAAATCTTAAACATGAAGTGATATTACTCATTTAGCCACAGATTCAGCTTAGAGCTTCTCTTTTGTTTAATTTAATTATTATTTTTTAAATCTGTTCACAGGTAGGTGTTGCTCTGCAAACCCACACAACTAATTCCCACTTGAGACAGTCAACCTGAGGTTTAGCCTCTTGCAGGATTAATTAAGATCACGAGGCATTGTTAATGACAGTGGACAAAGTGAAAATGAAGAATTTTCTGCACTTGGTAAAACAGGGATGAAAATGGGTCAAAAGAACGACGCTTTTCAAACAACATTTTCTTCCCAGCTGCATTGTATGCTCCCACATGTTTTAGTTTATGCAAGGTGAACAAAAGCCCTCTCTAGTTTTCTGTATCTCCAAGCACGCACAACGGGAACCTCTCAGAACAGAGGCGTTTAAAAGCAAGAAATGACCCCAGAAGCTTCATTAGGATTTCCTAACTGGAAGACAAGTAAATGTTTCTGTGTAAGAGCTGAATTAATCTCAGCAAGCAGAGACATCTAGAGCTACACTGCTCCTCTCACTGAGGAGGTGACGCCAGGGCAAACCCCACATCTGGTGTTGTTCAGCTTATGGCCCAGAGAACAACCACACACAAATTAACTGTTGCGTCTCACTGAAGGTCCCCATGTCCTCCTCTCTTTCTGACATCCCTTCTTTCTTTCCCTCACTTTCCCTTGGAAAACAGAGCTCAGCCTGAAGCTGGACTCTGAGATGGCTATGGTTCTGACAAGTAGGAAGATAATCTATATGAGTAAAAAGTGCGGTGATGGACTGGTTGGAAAAATCTCCACTGGTTGGAGATAACATCTGAATATTTGCTCCTAAGGGGACTATGGTTTTCTGTCTATCAGGAAGCTACCAGAGCCTCAGCTTAAAGAACAACATGTTTTTTTCCTCTGTTTTTCTTTGTTACCTTGGGTTTCTGGAACAACTGCAACAATTCTTAACCATGACCTGTTATGCCTTTTGTGTTGCACTATGTTCTGAGCCAGTTCTGAAAGCCTTCCTTCACACAACTAGTCCCTGTGATGCTCAAGAGCCTCTGCAGAGGGAGAAGATACTGTACGCCTGAGTTTTGAAGCGTAACCTACTTGAGGAAGAAGACATTGTTCTCCTAAACATTCACCGAGTGCTGCAGCCCTTTCAAGTACAAACATCCAGTGCTTCCAAGCTGTACTTTTGTTATTGTGTTACTATATATACTTCAGAAACTTAGGCTGGAGCCACAGGCAGATCTTAGACCTTGCAGAAGCTCCTTCCTGCAGCTACAGACACAGAAAAAATTACTTAAAGCTACTCTACTGGCAAAAGTGATTGTTTCCCTGGGCGTTGAGCGTGGTCAAACATTTGTCAAACATGCCAAGGACTTAGGACATCCTACAGTCTCTTGTCTTTTAGCACATGTATCCTCCAGAAAGCAGGCATAAATTCTACACACTGAAGATTCTCTGTTCACTCCCACTTCATGGTTATGTTTGTTATTTACAGACACTTCAAAAGACTGAAGGAGACTGCACAAAAGAATAAGTGCTTATGCACTTGCAGGTCACATTCAATGCTTTCATGAAAGGTACAATCATATGAAACACCTGTTATATTATTACTCCTAGAAAATTGTCTGTGACAGTGAAGTGAGACTTTTTTTTTCATTAGCTAGCTAAACAACACACCCTCATATTGAACGTTATACTTCCATAAGGGACTTACATATATATGTCTCATCTGCAAGGCTATTCAATCTTTAAAAATAAACAAGAAAATTTAATGTATTATTTTGGGTCATCATCACTACATCACATGGAAAAGGATTTTTTTTTTCATTCTCTTTTAAATGAAAATAATAACATGGTCTTAGTTACATAGAGGTCACCAGTGTCTCCATGGAAATTCCCAGATGAGTAAGCAGGTAGTCAATGAAAATTTCTGGTGAAATAATTTTGCTGTGAGTTTGTAATTTTCTTTCCCTATTTGTCCGTTTGTTTATCCAGTCTATTCTATTGGTCTGCACTCTCACCCAACCTGTGAGGTCTCTAGGGCGGACTGTGTGTGCACAGTGCCCAGTGAGATGTCCACTGCCACTTAAAATAGATAGGTCAGCTAGCATGATACCTGCATACCAGGATGGTGACCAGTGAAACCTCAGTGTTATTTTACTGCTATAATATGATTTTAGGGCAATATTCCTAACATTAAGTGATATCAAATATGAGAGAAAAATACTTTTCCCTGCTGGGAAAGAAAGGCAGCAAGGGGGCAGGGTAGAGCTCTGGATGGCACGGAGTTTTGTAGAGAGAACAAGTTGGCAGAAATGGATGCATTGAATTTACTTGTACTAAAAATGGATCAATTGATCTGGCATGAACTAGGGCTCTATTTCTACTATCAAGATCTGAGGGCATAGTTACATGAGCAACAGCATTTTTGAGGATGTTCAACTCAGACATGAATTTATTAGAAAACAGGGCAAACACATTTGCATACCAAGTTCCTATTTCTAGAGGAAGAAATCTATGCACTATGCCAAAATAAGAATTTTAATGATCTAATATGAAATTGTGAAATATATTGAATGATTTAATAGCATCATCCACATTAGCACAGATGGCTCACTGTGTTGGTGCTTCTTTCTGCCTTTTATAATGGGAATGGTTGAGAAATGTCACACATCTCTATTACACAGTATTATCCTGGGTGTCAGCACAGTGAACCACTAAAGAAGTTCTAGTGCCAGAGCACAAAAGTTATCACGCACATTTCAATGGCAGAGGAAAAGCCTTGTTGATTTATAATAACCGTTGAACAGTTTAGAACAGGACAAAAGCAATCTTTGGTCTTCTCTGGGGGCTATATGTTGCCCTAAAATCATATGAAGCAAAGCAGAGGTTCCTAGTGAGCATCACTGATTAAAAAAAAAATATATATATATATATTTCTAAGGAGGAGGAAAAACTAATAATGAACTTTGAAGCTACTGGGTTGGACAGTAGCCTAGCTCTAAAAATTAAATAGTGTTTGGGTGCACCACTACCTTTAGACCAACTTAAGCTATCTTTGAAGGAAACAAAATGATTACTAGATATTTTCTGAAATTTCTGAGGTCTGAAATTGCTAGCAATTGATGAGATGAGAACTGATATGTATTTAAAAAGAAGAAAAGCCAAAAAAAGAGTTGTATTTAAATCTCTGATTTGGTTAACCATACAGTCTTACAAAACAGCAGAACTTGTGCTGTGGGGAACTGGTAGAAGAAGGAGGAACAGCCATTGGCCACAGATGCAAAGCTGTGAGGGCTGCCTTAAGCAGGACTGTCACCAAAAAAAAATGTTTGTTAACTTATACCCTTAAGGTCTGATGGATAACAATCTAGGCAAACCATGGGACTCACTTAAGATCAGTTATTTTGTTACAAACATGATAGCAAAGCTTCAGCTGCCTCAGATTGGGTACTAATTTGTCTTGGCAGTGAGAACTTGCTTTTTAGCAAATTTAAATGTATCATTTATGGTTAGAGTATTGGGAAGTTCAGATAAAGTTTCCACAAAACTTGGGAACATGCAGATAACCTTCCCATTTCAACCTGCATTACAGATTGTCTAAACAAGCAGATAATTATTCTTATTTTAATATTTTATTCAACACTGCCTCTTGTGGTTGCATTAAAACAGGGAATCGTGATAAAAAGGAAGAGAACAAGCAAAAAATTTCTGATTCTCCTTAAGTTCTTGACAAAACTGTAATTGATTTCAAGAGGAAAGAGATTTGATCTTTTTCTGCAATGCTTATCTAAATCCTTGCAAAACAGAAGTTTTAAAATTTTACAGTAGGACACATCTAGGACTATCAAGCCTTCTTTGAAACAGCAATGTTTCAGGTGCTATTACTCTGAGCAAAGGCAATTACAGGTTTGATTCTGACACTGTTTATGTTTTGAGGCTGAACTAAAGTGGATCTTGGCTAAACGCCGTTTGTGGCAACAGGGTTACTTTCTAGGCAACCGCTACCACCTCCACTTGTGTGTCCTCCTGAAGGTGTCCTCTGATGACTTTCAGTAGAATGAGTTATCCCAACACAGAGATTGCACAGTGAACCCCAGAGCAGTGAACTAGGGCATAAATTTTCTCTCTGTAAGAGCTTCATTTTAACAGAGGGCAGGGCTGGAAAAATTTGAGACAGTGGGTCAGGAGAAGCCACTTCCATTTTGGAAGTGCTATTGCTTGGTAGGGGCTTATGACTAGTTTGACAAGGATAGATAAGACATTCAGTATTGTACATCGTTGTAGTTAGCAATCTTACTGTTAGAAGAGGTACTTTAACATAGTTTAAAGCCCCTATCTGACCTACCTTCAAAGGTAGTATCTTGTCTTTCAGCACACAGGGTCTTTGGAAGTCAGACAGCTTTTATCTTGGTGTTGTGGCAGTGAAATATGTTGTCTCCACCTGGCAAACGTAAAAAAAACAGCAACAGACTAGTGAGGTATTCTCCCTGAAGTCTAATGATCCCTTATTCATCACTGTTTATAACTGCCCCCACTGTATATTTTCTGTGCTGTCATGGAAACTGCCATTCAGCCAACCAATTAAGGGCAAATTAAAGTGATGCTGTCAAGATAAGCATATGTTAGATATTAATTTCTTACCTGTTTCACCAAAAAAAAAACAACCCCAAAATTGCTAACTCTTAAGAATCCTATTTGCAATTTTCTATTTTAAAAAAATAAAGACAGAAGCTATTCCATAAACACATAATCCAAGAAAAAGTTATGTGGAGTCTGTGCTTTCATACAACCTGTGTATGAATGCAGTGGATCATTAGAGACTTTACAAGTGCATTTAATAGAATTACTTCATTATACTTTCCTCTGGTTTTCCGGTCCTCACATAGGAGCAGTAGACTCTATCTAGGTCTGGATGCTGACTTTTTAGTACAACAAAAAAGAATAGTAATACCATTATGGCACATTGGCACATCATGCCATCCTGGCTCTACAGTGTGCCACAAATAGTCATAAGACTTGGCAGTAGCTTCTCCTAGGGTGCAGTTTCATAACAGCATTGAAAGTGCTGTAACCCTGTCTTCCTCTCTCTTCCCACCGCCTTTCCAGCTGCATCCCTGCTTGCTCCCTTGCACTGGTATAGGTGTGCATTTGATCTCCCCATGATATGGAGAAGCAATACTGGCTGGGTTCATTTTCTTCCTGAACCCAGACAAATGAGCACCAGTCCCACTGCATAGCAAATAGAGAGACTACATTACTTGGAACAGCGTCCTCAACTTAGGATGTGGCTCCACAACATAGGTGCAAGAACAAGAAGGCCTCCAAGATGAAGTCTGGTGCAGTTTAAGCTCTCTCAGCTATCTAACTCTTAAGAACTGTATTATTCCATTTACTGGAAAATTGTACTACTCCATCACCCTTAGTGGATTTCCTTAAGAGAAGCAGCCTTCTCTGATACACCTCCAGTGTGTCCTCTCTTGCCATTGAAGTACATTATCTGCCCTGCTCACATGGAGGCAGGCAGATATGCAGTGGTAGAGTCAAGCTGTGCAGTTTCCCGTCCTAGGGGATTCTCTGCTAGCACTTTGTGGCCCTATTAGAGCTTCTTGTTGCTGCCTTAGCAGTGCAAAAAGCTATGCTGCACAAGGGAATCTACCCAACAGACCCTTACTAAAATGTTGCTCACATTAAAACAATGCAAAAGCCATCCTCAAAGTCACTAGAGTCAAACTCTAAAACTACACAGAAAGTAAGAGGAAATGGATAGCTCTTTCTTTACTATTCTTATATTCAGATGAAGGAGGTAAAACAATAAATCAGTGCTAATACATGTGGAGACCTGGAATGCACTGCATCTTTTTCCAATGACATACGGTTGAGAAAATGGCTGATGAAAGTAATTATTTATAGCAAGCATAAAAACAGTGCTAGTTAGAACTAAATAACTGTCACCATCACTTTAACAAAAGCTTGTGAGAGTTATACCAATTCGGTGGTGTCTTAAAGTCAGCCGAACTATAGAGAACTGCAGTTTTGTTTCAGATATCAAGAAAATCATCAGAGTAACAGCAGTAATCAAAATGAATGAACCTTACAGAAATATAATGACTAAAGAGCTGTCAGCATCTTTTTCCCTCCTGCTCCACATGGTCCCAAAGAAGAGAGTACTGAATAAGAATCCACTAAAACTATCAAACATAGTGCAATCCGTGTGAGACTTTCTACTTATTCTAATTCTTTCACTAACCTAGGGGTGCCTAACTTTATCCACAGAATATAGAGGCATTAAAAAAATAAGATTTTTTAAATTATCCTTTTGTTTTTATGATCTGTATTTGTGGATATATTTTGGTCTTGCTTATGCTATTGCCAAAGTTAAATGTCTGTAACACTCAACCACATCAAGTGCTCTCAACCATTCAGAACAGACAAATATTGGCTTAATTGTATTTCCATACTACACGTGAATTCCTGCAGTGGCTTGTTTTCATGTCCATCTGACTGTTTAGTATTGCTGGAATATATTTTACTTACTCTCTATTCTAATTTTGTGTACACTCTTGCATTAAACTTGCCTTAACTCATGATGAAAGCTTTTTCAGCAGCACTCTAAACTAAAATACTACACTGACAGAGAAGTATAACTTTACTTCAAGAACAGAATAGTTCAAATTATGCCCCTACAACAAAGGTCTCCTCCGGTCACAGAGTATGTCTCAGGACCACCTTAGTCCTTTCCTGTTGTGTCCCACTGTCTTCTTCAAATGACCTCCACCAATGCTCCCTGCCTTCAGAAGCTTCAGACATCTGTGTCACTCTTTTATCAAACAACACAGATGTTGAATTTGTTCCAAAAGGTAATTCAAGAAGTCTCTAGTGACTTTATATGACTTTCAAAGCACTAAACATGTTAGACACATCTAATGTAAGACACCAGACCTACAGCTTGCCTCTGATTCAGAAATGCTTTGCATCTTTGAAACCTTGAAGTAATCTAATCATGTGTGGATGTGTGCAAGTCTGCAGGAGTCACAACAATATTAAACTTTGGTCTGGATTCTTCATAATGAATCAGCCTGTGAGCTCGTCCAGTTTGTTACTTTTACAGTAACTTTTTCACTTGATCTGATTTTTTAATTAGTTTTTTTTTTTTTCTTGGATATGGTAAATATCAAAAAGGATAAAAATGCCATATATCTGTATATAGTTCAAGCTGATTTTCTATTTCTGCTAGCAACATTATAGTATTTTTTGCATCAATCATGTCTTGAGACACTTGCAGTGATGATTAGTTATTCGTATCCTAACTTCTTTAACTCTGTTGTACAACATTAAGCATATATCTGTTTTTTATGTGGTTTATGATCTCACAACCCATTTTATCCTTATTTTTAGAAACAGGAATTTTAATAAACCAAATATTAAAAAAGCTGCAAGAGCTGCTTGACTGTCAGTGTTACTTTTATAAGAATATTGAATTCATCAACTTATGGCTGCTATTGTTATGTGATATCAAATGTCCTTGGAATACTTTTCTCCTTTTGCCTTGAATCTAGGCAGTGTGTCACCAGCTTTGAGCTTCCTACTGTGCTGGAATTTTATTTCAGAATTTATTGCAATCCTGCTTTTAGATACTGTCTTTTCTTCCTTGTTAAAATCAGACTATAGTGCACTATATCTCCCATACCGCTCCCACTGCAATTTTTGTAAATGTATGTACGTGGGAAGAGTATCAGTGACCAGACTGCATTCCAGCATACACAAAAATAGTACAAAGTTGAAATATTCTGCCAGTTTATTAGACAGGTGTTTGTTGCACGGAAGTATGTGGAGGGTGTAAAGGACAGACCATGCTGCTACTGTAAGCTTATGAGCACCCCTACATTGTTCCTTATCTGCTAAGGACGGTGGTTAACTCTTGAACGCGCTGCTTGAGAAGATGGGCTGTGATGGAAACTGCCGTGGAAACTGTCTTGCCACAGGACAACAGCCCTGGGTCCCCTTGTGCCCGTGGCATTGCTGCCTTGGCTCTTGCAGCAGGCACCCCAACAGCACCCTACCCCACCTGCTGCTGCAAAAGGCTTTAAATAGCAAATCCACGGGGTTTTGTCGCGTTTTGGTATTAAACACTAGGTGTCACTAGCATACTCTTAACGCAGTCTGTCGAAATTGGCTGTAAGGTGCTTGCTCAGCCCAGCACCCAGATGCAGAGGGCTTGCTTCAGTGCCTGCACCTCTCTGGAAGAGGCCCCACAAATCCCAATCGGTTTGGGTATGAAGGTGTTTGCAAAACACCCACAGTGCACGGTGGCTGCCCAAAATAAGTATGCACATGAGAAGCAGCATGAGTATTTTCACAAATAAAATTTTCTCTGCTTTTGTATATTCTCATTAGTCTCAGACGACCACATGTTTACAGAAATTACTTACCCAGGGAAAAATAATTATCACACCATTAGGGAAAAGTCTAATCCACATGGTCCTGTCCTTTCTGCAAAGGAGAATGGCTGTCCAGTGATGAGGCCACACCTGTTCATTCATCCTGTGGAGATCACAAAGCAGATTTTTGTTTTTTAAGAGCAACAAACAAGAGTGATATTTTAGCTCTAGTACAGTTAAATTCAAATATTGCCAGGGGTTTACAAAAGAAATTACCTTTAACATGAAATAAGATCTGAATAAATGATCTTGGTTATTTTTCTGTCTTTTGGGTATATTTTAACAAGCTCTTTGTACCAAGGTTTATACAACATGCTCTTGTGTCGTGATGCAAGTTTAACTTCTGTGCAGGTTTTTTCCCTCACTTCAGCAAGCAACAGCAGCGAGGAGTCCTGGCACAGGTGCGGTAAACACAAACAGTGCCTGATGGCACACTAGAAAGTACTTTTCAGCTTTTACGACAGCCTTTGGAAAGAAGTGAGGCATGATCCTCCTCTCAGGACCTGCTGCCAGACACTGGAAAAGGTGCTGGGTGAAGTGCAGGCTGCCAACGGGCAGCAGAGCAGCTGTGCCTCAGCCCAAAAGTCAAGGACAGTTGATAGTGGCTTGGCATGGATGAC
>WKFP01015095.1:1338119-1380868 GCA_011057875.1 Pterocles orientalis
ATGGAAACTGCCGTGGAAACTGTCTTGCCACAGGACAACAGCCCTGGGTCCCCTTGTGCCCGTGGCATTGCTGCCTTGGCTCTTGCAGCAGGCACCCCAACAGCACCCTACCCCACCTGCTGCTGCAAAAGGCTTTAAATAGCAAATCCACGGGGTTTTGTCGCGTTTTGGTATTAAACACTAGGTGTCACTAGCATACTCTTAACGCAGTCTGTCGAAATTGGCTGCAAGGTGCTTGCTCAGCCCAGCACCCAGATGCAGAGGGCTTGCTTCAGTGCCTGCACCTCTCTGGAAGAGGCCCCACAAATCCCAATCGGTTTGGGTATGAAGGTGTTTGCAAAACACCCACAGTGCACGGTGGCTGCCCAAAATAAGTATTCACATGAGAAGCAGCATGAGTATTTTCACAAATAAAATTTTCTCTGCTTTTGTATATTCTCATTAGTCTCAGACGACCACATGATTACAGAAAAAAAAAATTACTTACCCAGGGAAAAATAATTAGTTACCCCATTATCACACCATTAAGGAAAAGTCTAATCCACATAGTCCTGTCCCTTCTGCAAAGGAGAATGGCTGTCCAGTGATGAGGCCACACCTGTTCATTCATCCTGTGGAGATCACAAAGCAGATTTTTGTTTTTTAAGAGCAACAAACAAGAGTGATATTTTAGCTCTAGTACAGTTAAATTCAAATATTGCCAGGGGTTTACAAAAGAAATTACCTTTAACATGAAATAAGATCTGAATAAACGATCTTGGTTATTTTTCTGTCTTTTGGGTATATTTTAACAAGCTCTTTGTACCAAGGTTTATACAACATGCTCTTGTGTCGTGATGCAAGTTTAAGTTCTGTGCAGGTTTTTTCCCTCACTTCAGCAAGCAACAGCAGCGAGGAGTCCTGGCACAGGTGAGGTAAACACAAACAGTGCCTGATGGCACACTAGAAAGTACTTTTCAGCTTTTACTACAGCCTTTGAAAAGAAGTGAGGCATGATCCTCTTCTCAGGACCTGCTGCCAGACACTGGAAAAGGTGCTGGGTGAAGTGCAGGCTGCCAACGGGCAGCAGAGCAGCTGTGCCTCAGCCCAAAAGTCAAGGACAGTTGATAGTGGCTTGGCATGGATGACTGTCTGTCTAAGAACTGGCAAAAGACTTTCCCCATCTTTTTTTTTTTTCTTTCTTCTCCTGACTAGGCAGATGGAGAGTTGCCTCCAGTTTTTTCAAAGTATACAAAAGGGTATGAAAATGTCTAAGCTCAGAAGCCTGACCAACAAGGATGAACTCATTTAATGGCCTCAGAAAGTCCGAAAAACAATTATAAATGCCAAGGTTACACTAAGTTTCTCTTTACACTTGTATAGAGCTGACCACACCTGTCTTCTATTCAAGACACGCCCAGTGTCTGTTTCTGCAAGTTAGGTCTACCCAGACAGGAGGTCCCGAGGCTCCTGTCCACCCTCACACAAGTAATCTAGTGGAGAATCTTTCAGGATAATTGAAGGCATCTGATCTGGGGCAGGAAGGAAGTAATTTGAATCCCATTTTTCAAAGCATCGCCAACCTTTTTTCCTCAGGAGCACATATAGAACCTCATTCTAGTGTTGCACTTGGGCTGGGGCAATCTCAGGTACTTGTACAAACTGGGAGAAGAACTCCTTGAGAGCAGCCCTGTGGAGAAGGACTTGGGGGTCCTGGTGGACGAGACGCTGGATATGAGCCAGCAGTGTGCGCTTGTAGCCCAGAAGGCCAACTGTGTTTTGGGCTGCATTAAAAAAGGGGTGGCCAGCAGGGAGAGGGAGGTGACTGTCCCCCCTCTACTCTGCTCTTGTGAGACCCCATACTGTGCCCAGGCCTGGGGTCTCCAGCACAAGAAAGACGTGGAGCTCTTGGAACGTGTCCAGAGGAGGACCACAAAGATGATCAGAGGGCTGGAGCACCTCTCCTATGAAGAAAGGTTGAGGGAACTGGGCTTGTTTAGCTTGGAGAAAAGAAGGCTCTGGGGAGACCTCATTGTGGCCTTCCAGTACTTGAAGGGAGCCTATAAACAGGAGGGGGAGCGACTGTTTACAGGGGTTGATAGTGACAGGACGAGGGGGAATGGTTTTAAACTAAGAGAGGGGAGATTTAGGTTGGATGTTAGGTGGAAATTTTTCATGCAGAGGGTGGTGAGGCACTGGAAGAGGTTGCCCAAAGGAGCTGTGGATGCCCCATCCCTGGAGGTGTTCAAGGCCAGGCTGGATGGGGCCCTGGGCAGGCTGCTCTCATGGTTGGCAACCCTGCCCACAGCAGGGGGGTTGAAACTAGATGATCTTCAAGGTCCTTTTCAACCCAGGCCATTCTATGATCCTATGATTCTACGATCATAGTCATGGTCCTATGATCCTATGATTCGATGATTAAGAATCAGACACAATGATTCTGGATGGCAATAATTAGAAACTAAATAATTATTTCCTTCTAAAAATAAAAATACACCCGAGTGTCCTGCTTCCTCTGTCTCCACCTCCTTCCCTGCTCTTCAAACGCTGAGTAAGGAACTGGGTTTCATACTGTGCTCTAAAGACCCATCACCTCTTGCCCCAACCTTGTTTACTACCCAGGGGCCAACAGGCTCTCTATGTCACAGGCTTGGGGCTGTCAGTAAAAGTGTAAAGGCAGAGCCCAACCTGTCTTATTCTGGCTAAGCATGACATGAAAATGAGTAGAAAACAAATCATGCTGTTTATGATAAAGCCATAGAAAGATGAAATCTTTAACAAAGCCTTTATTTCCAGATTGTTCACTCTTCCTTTATACTTTCATTGTGCATAAGGGTTCCATATAGAAACCAGACTTCATTTACGTAGAAATCAAACAAGTAAAATTGCATATTTTAAAAATATTACAAATTTATATACTGGATTATTATAGGGGTTTTTTTTTACAAATTCAATCAATTTTATATATTTAAATGTGTATTCCACATAGAAAACAAACTAAACTTTGTTTTTTTCCCCAGAACTAACCCTTCTTTCTGATCAAAGGGAATACACTGATATTCAAAATTTTGCTAATCTCTTTGTTCCTCCATCATAACGTAGTGATTCTCACAAACAACTTTTTCGGACTGCCGAGCACTGATATAGCTAACAAAGTCATACATTTTAAAATCTAATGCAGCTTCCAAGGATGATAATGCTCATGTGTTCATACTTCAGAAAACCATTTATTTACTTGTCTTGAAGAGCTTATCTAGTCCTCGTGGCACTGTGCCATATACACTCAGCAACATTGATGTCCTTCTGTCTTACACAAGAAAGCGATATTAGCCTAAATTGATGGGGAAAAAATTTCCATCAAAGCCCCAATGGCAAAGAAGTTTCAAAGTATGAATAGCTTTCCTAATCCCATCTCCTCACATTGCCTTAAATTTGTTTCAACAACATTCAAATGTTCTGCTTCAGAAGTAGCAAAATCAGAAGAGTACTGTTAGCATTGCATTTATATTGACTCCGGTAAGCACTTAACTTATTTTTGTCCCAAATATTTCAACTTTTAAGGCTCAACTGAACTGCTGTTTCACCAGTGGTGTGTATTGCACAAGATTTATGTTGCGTGTAAACTTTGTCATCTACTTACTTATAAGCTTAACAAGACAAATTATGAAAAACAATTAACCATTATTTTGTTTTATATATTTCAACATCATCCACAAACTCCTGATTCTACTGAAGTCACTAGGAACTCTACAGTTAATTTTAACAAAACCAGCATTTAACTCTCTCTCTCTCTCTGTCTCTCTGTAGGCTAAGAATGATACTCTTTTAACAAAATTCCTTAATCAATTTCTTTCTTCAGGAGAGGAACCTGCCCAAAATATGTATAAAAGTAACTAATCTACATACCTAGCAGGTAAAGAAACACTTGCTATTTTGGCATTGGACAGCTTCAACTCTGCATTCAATAGGAATACCAGCAATTCAGGACACACTGAGAAATCCACAAAGCAATCAGCAATGTGTTTGTGACAAATCACTTGGCACCATCTCCAGAGTGCTGCAGCACTGATGGGGATGCAAACAGTAGGGTACCACCTCCTCCTCCCTGCTGCGTTCCCACCCTCCAGGCCCTGTGTGCCCCCACTCCTGCAGTGCCTACTGCTCCCCCTCACTCCAGGCTGTGTTGTTCAGAGGAAAAGAGGATGGGAGTTTAACTTCCAAGCCTGTTCAGTCATTCCTCTATCCTGTATTTGTTTCTCCAACTAAGGGCTATGTTGGTTCTTTGGAAGGTGTTGCAGCTACTTTTGTCCTTGTCATGCAAACTATTAGACACAGCTTTCTATTACTTCCACCTATCAAACTACAAAACTTATTTCATCCTTCCTTACAGCCTGTGTTTTTAGCAGACCCGTCTGTGTGGTGTGCCAGACTGTGTGATTAACACACCCATCTGCTTCAAATCTGTTGATTATCTGCAGATCAAAATCCCACTTGACTGTGGCCATTAACACCTTTCAGCACAAGAATATAATTCAAAATATACTGTTCCTATGATTATTTTTTTTAATGCTAAGAATCTGTTTCTGATTACCATTTTCTTGAGGAAATTTCAAGTGCTCAAATGCTCTTGGGAAACAAGTCAAAAAAGAGTTGCAGGGCAGTAGAATCTGAGGCACATTTCTCCGGCTGCTTACTAAAGTCTTCCAAGGAATAAAAGGGAGAGACAGGCAGCATTTCACAATTACCTTGTATTCCAGCTCCTGTGTCTTGGGCACAAAAAAAATATTCCTTGCATGAAATGCCTTGTGCCCCAAACCCACCTCCCTTTTTCAGTCCCTCTCAGGACTTTGTGGTAACTGAGCTTCCCTGTTTATTGTGACAAAATGTTGCTTTTCTCACAACAGTAAAGTGTTCATATTGGCTGTCAGCCTCCACTGTTTTAGTCTGGAAATTATGCAATGTAAATGATAAAGATTTTCCTGTCCCTTAATTCTCCAGGACAGCAAAAAATTAACATTTGTTACAAGCAAGTTAACTTTTTCACTGCCTTTTAAAGTCAGATATATCGATTGCATATTTTTCTATTTGAAGCTCCTTGGTAAAAGCTCCTTTCTATTTGAAGCTCCTTAGTAAAGCAAGACTAGATCACAAAAACATTGGCTGAAGTGAATCCCAGTTCAATATGCAACACCGAGCCCCAGTAAGAAGATAAATCTTTCTGGGCTATCGTCTTTTTGTTCTCACATTTCACTGAAATACGTTACCTGCTGTGAGGAGAGGAAAAGCCTCAAGGGCTCTTGGTATTTCTCAGCTGTGAATTTCCAGCTACTTGCTGTATTTATGGCTACATTATCAGTCTTCATCAGGATGCAGTAAATACCTTTGCAGAGGTCAGTATCTTGGATTTAGTTCAATTGTTATTTTCAGTGGTGATAGAAACTTGACTTAAATCACTCCTGTCATGTACTCGAGACACTCAGCTTGTTCCACTGTCTTCCTCTCCCTTCTCAAATGAAGGACAGATTCCCCGCTTAGAGTCACTGAGAATAAGAAACCCTGCTTTGTTGCCTTCCTAGCAGCTCTCCTTTAGTCTTCTTGTTCCCTGTGTCACTGGTCAGATTCTCCAGACTCCACAGATAATCCAGTAATTTCTGCTTTGTCATCTCATGGCTTTCAGTCTCTCTGCATTTTTACACTTCCTTCTTTTAATTTCACCTTGTTTTACAACTCTCTCCTCTCTTACTTGGCCATTGTACTTGAATCCCTTTTTCTTTCAGCTCTCCCTTCCCGTTTCTGCACTGTCATCATCCCCCTTCCCTCACTCCACTGTCCTCAGCTCCAAAAGACATGGAAAATCATATTCCAAAGACCTTGGAATAATACAAAGAAATGCACCTGTCTGAGAATTCATCATTTCCCATGTACATCTGCAGAGTAATACTCAAGCAAAACCGTTATTTTTCCATGGTTCAGTCTACCTCAGCCTTCAATACTGAGCATCTTAGCGCTCAACCATGCAAGATTTCCTTAGCATCCAGGTTTTCAGAATTTTTACTGCCTACATTCCTGTCACTTTCTTCTGTGTGAAAACCAATGGTCCCTAAGAGGACTTTTCTCCCTATCTTTCCACGCCTACACCTACCCACCTCCACACGCTTCACTCCTATTTGACATAGACCTCTAATTAGCCTAATTAAATCAGACCAGTGTGTCCCCTTTGTAAGTATAAATTATGTATTTTAAAAAAAAAGGGATTGGGCTGAAATGTAACCCCCCCGGAACATTCTTGGTCAGAGTGGGTGTCATTTGTAAAAATGTGCCAGCAGCTTGCCTGCCTGAGACACAAATCTTCCACCCTCCCTCTCAAACTCTTACCTCTGCTGTTTCCCAGTCACTTGCTGTAATAGTTTCAAACTCTAACCCAAAGTCCTAATTAATCTCCACCTAGGAGAAACACATCCACCACCCTTGTTTCCTCGGAGAGCTGGTTTTCCCTGCTCCTTGTCATATTTCCTCACTTTCACTTGTTCTCAACTCCTCTCTGCTATATAGCAGTTTCCCATCAGCCTCAGACAAGGTCTCGCATTACTTGCCCTAAAAATAGCAACCTTTTCAAACTGTGTATCCATCTTTCTTCTTGCCATTATCTCTGACATCTTTCTTAGAACCTCTAATCTGGTGCAGAGAGTGTCACGTTGCCTTCATGTCCAAAATCCCTCTTCTCTGGGGACTCCCTGTAGTCTTGTTCCCAATCCTCCAGACAAGTGTTCAGCTCTGCTGGCTCTCCTTGAACTCACAGGACACTGTCTCCTTCTCCTGTTACTTTCAGCTGGCCAGTCAACTCTACTTACACCCATTTAAATATCACTCCTTGCCTGTGAATGTGTAAACTGGGAAGCCTCTTTCCCTTAGCTTTCAGCCTGCAGCCTTCTGCTTGGCATCCCATCCAGAGCTGTCAGAATCTCACCTCTCCTATTTGCTTTTTAGTTTTCAATAACAATCAGTTGGATTCATCAGGATTTCCTTTTCTATATCTAGTCAAATATTTCACACTTCTATCAACTGTATGAACTCAAAAAGTTTGTTTTACTTCTCTCTGCTTACCTCCTACACTTTTCTGCCCTTTTTAAATCATGTTTTTTCTTCCTTAACCTGAAATACCCACCCTCTTCCGTTCTTCCAGCCAACACCTTTGGCTAAATAAAATTCATCCACTGAAATGGAGGGGTGATGTCTTCCTCTTCTGCTTCTTCAGTCACAGCACTCCCATTTCTAAGAATTTGCTTTGCACCAATTGCAAGACAAAAGGAGACACCATGTGTATGTAATATGACCTCTGATACATCAAAGGACCATGAAATATGCTTGCATTTCAGAGCAGATCCTTTAGAAGACGACCCAGGTTTAATTTTTAATCTTTCTATTGGTATAGAATACACTAGTAATCACTGGTAAATTGATTCACTGCAACTACCTTAGAGAACATTTTTACTTCTAGCTTTCATCCACTGAACCTTGCTATGCTTTTTGCTGGAAAGCAAAGAGCCTTCTAGCCCCCATGTAGAGCAATTCCCACATTGGTCTTTCCTTAAAATAATTTCATTGAGAACCCTGGACTACGATTTATGCTTTCCAGGGCTTTAATACTTCTCAGAACTTTCTCCAATTTTTTCGAAGTCCTCTTTAATTGTGGAACCACAACTGACTGGACACAGACACAGTTTTCTAGGATAGGTTACACAGTGGCAAAAAACCAAAAACTTTCCCCACTCACTCTATCCATGTTGCTTGCACTGTAATCTATTTACCAGGATTCCCTGACCTTCCAGTATTAGAAAGATAAACATGCTGAGAGCCCCATTCATGTGAACAGAAGCAAATAAATTTATGTTTCTGAATGGGGTTTCTAATACTTGTTCAAATAATCTTTCCTTTGGATTGCAGAGATCCACAAAGACCTTGACATTATTCCCACACTTAATTTAGTTTTCACCTGAATACTTTTGAAAGTATTTTGAAATTTTGGTGGATGTGTTCAAACAAACCTATGCTCTCCCTTGACCTTTGTGTGATTTGTTTTCTGGCTCACACAGAATTTCCAAGCTCTATGATCGATGGAAACAGCCACCGGAACCAATAGAGGTCCCTTTTCCTAGGTGGCCTTGACAAATCATCAGGTCATCTCCAGCCAGACAATCTCTTCTTTTCAGAGATTCTTACTGTAAGTAAGGAACAGATGAAAACTTGAATAAGAGTGTGTCACAGTTAACTGCTTGAAGAGAAGCTACAAAGTGCAAAATTGAATGGGTAATTTTTTTCATATTGTACTTCCTAAAACTTACACCAAATTTCCAGAGCTTCCCACATGGAAAAACATGGACAATTCAGCTCTATAGGCTCAAAGATTTTCTTGACCATTTATTTTACACTCTCAGATACAACATACTTATTTTTGCCAACTAATTATTTCTGTCTGCTGTTAAATCTTAGTTGCTGTCAGAATGGAAAGTATTTCCTGCCCATATGTGACCGCATCACCTGGATGCTTCCCCAAATGGGGAGAAATGTAATTATTTTTAGGCTTTTTTACACTGTTCAAATTTTACCAAATTCTTCCTGTAATGAGATCATGCCATTGTCACCAAGACCATGAAGAACTGTGTACATTCATTTTTTATTTTTCTTTCCTTTGCTACGATTTTATAATTTTATATTTCTTACCAATTTTCTGTATTATCCCATTTCTGATGTGTCCATAATACTGTGTAAATACTAAAGAGAAATTTGACAGTATTGTATTGTTTTATTTCCTTATTTACAGGACTGTGTTTTTTTTTTTTTTAAGTGGTAGAATGTAGTTGAATATTCCTAGGTAATAATAATGGTTTTTTTCTGAACATTTTTGTGAGTTTCAATTTAGCTTTCATCTTTTTTTTTTAAAGTTCAAATATGTTTATTACCAGCATGAGTTTTATTCTGTTTGCCTGTAACAAATGTTAACAACTTAGAGATCACTTTGCTCTGAAGTTACCACCAAACTTGGTCCATCAATCAATTCCTTTTTATATTTGAAGATGAAGTCTAATACAGAAGTCCCTTGAGCTGGACACAGCACTTTTTGATTTAAGAAGCTGTCATCTATAACATTTAAAAATTACAAGGACATTTTGTTCTTGACAACGTGAGACTAGCAGTAGAAGACATTCAGATGGAAGCCAGTGATAAAATGTTGCTTTTTCCATACCTTATAAATAGATGTTTAAGATACTAATTACCCTGATCTTTAAGAGCAATGTCTGTGGCAGACATTGTCTTGAGATTTTTCTGTTAGGGTGCTGATCCTTAAACATTTGTGGGTCTTCGGCTTTTGTGTTGCCAAAGCTTTGAGTATCATTGCCCTCTGGATCAAACTCAGGCTCTGCATAAAATGCCAACATCTCTGAATTTCTACATCTTTCACATGGATGTTTATGTTTCCTTGCTTCTCTTCCCTATTCCTTCAAAGACAGACTTTCACAGCTTTTCACACCCTTATCTGCCCCTTTCTGGTTTTTACCTGCTTGCCCCAATCTCTTCAAGTCCCTGCCACTCTACCAATAAATCCACTTCCAATATACCAGATCCCTTGTACCTTATCACCTCAATTTCTTCTTCCTCGTACAGTTTAGATGCTAGTTTTCCCACCAGTTTCCTCATCCAAATTCCCATTCTGCCCTCCCCCTCCTCAGCTCCCAATTAGCACATGATTTATCTCTTACTCTGCCTCTTCAGCTACTTTCTCACCAATAACATTGTCTTTTCATCTGGATCTCAGACACCTTTGTCTCATTACCACACTCCCTTGTTCCCCACTACCTTGCTCTTTTACAAATCCTGTTAGAGCCACTATCTCTCAGAAAACGAATTAAGCTAGAGTCTCTGCTCAAGAAAAGCAGCTTCAGGAGGGGCTGGAAGTAGCAGCACAGAGTGGTATGGAGGCCTCCTGGTCTCTCAGAACTGGGGTTTTCTGAGGATTGGAGTTTTAACAAGGACAACAGTTGATCCCCTCGGTGCCTGGGACATTTGGGATTTGTCAGAAGAAGCATTCTGGGTACCTTGTACTGTATGCAAAAGGAAGAACATCATCAGTTTGAACCTTAGACCTAGTTTTGCTTGACTGGTCAAAATAACAAGGAGAGAAGAAATGTATTAATTATTTTTTATTTAGGAAAAAAAAAAAGACTCCTTACCTTGCTTGAAGATTATTTGTGTTAATATGATTAATAATGCATTGGAAAAATTAAGTCCATAAATTGTTTGGTTGAAATGCAACAAACGCAAATATTTTTAATTCCAAAGCAGCTGAAAAATGATGAAGCTTTTTTCCCCAAACTATGAAAATTCATTTAGAACTGAATACAAAGTACAGACAGTAAATTCTGCTTTGAGACAGGAAAGAAAAATAACTAGAATCTCCTACAGAGTCCCTGATGGCTGAGTGTGTGAAATTAATCACTGACAGGTGGAGAGGACAATTCTCCACGCAGTGTTGAGCTTCCTATTCTCTGAATGACAGCCAGTTAGAATAAGAGAGCCAAAGATAATAAGAGATGCTTTGCTGCATTAACTTTCTGATCACTAACTGTGCACCTGCAGCAAAAAGAGGTTTACCCAAAACCTGAATTGGGAGTACATCTTAAATAAGTATGTATTAATCCTGTACTTGCATTTCCTTTGGAAGTCTTCCAAAGTCCTGTCACCATTTGTCGCAGCCCTGGTTAAACTCCTCCCTCCTCAGCATTCACTCTGCTTGAATATTTAGTGCAGACACTGAATTCATGTGGTTTTGGCTCTCCTTTATTTGTGCAGGCTCCTTGGTCTTCAACCTCAAGCCTTATTTTGTAGGAACACCCTACCCTGTGAGACCCCTTGATTCAGCTTCCCTGTGCTCAAGCCTTCTGCATCTCTGAGGCTTTCTGTGAGTTCATTCACCATTTCTGCCAAAAACATCCCTCTGCTGGGTACCCAGGAAAAGGTGAGTGTAGAAACAAAACAGAGGCATCAAAAGTGCCAAACACAGCACTGCCATGCCTACCACTAGATAAAGTCAGAAGGCAAAAATAACGTCCCCCAATGCCTGTTACAAACAAAAAGAAAACAGTGGTTGATTAAATTTATTGCCCTCTGTCAAAGCAGGATGCTGGGCTAGATTGCCTTTCGCTCTGACTCAAAATAGCTATGTACTTCTGGTATGAAACAGCAAGAATTTTGCAGAGAAGTATCTAAAACATTTTTTCTGCTTCAAACAATGCTAGTAACATAAAGATCCAGAAAATGATAGATACATATAAGCAAATGAGTGTCTTTGTCCCTTCACAGAAACCAAATTATTTCTCTGTTGCAGAGAAAGAAGGATTTATTTTGTGTAACATTTCTGCCTTTCTCTTCTCAGAGTGGTAGCTAAGATATATATACATATAAAGATATATCCTTTGTATATATCTCAGTCTTTTGCCAGGACGAAACCTCTCTCTTCAGGTCCAAATCAATGTCAGCCGAATGAAGTCCTTGAGCCACTAGTCAGTTGTCTTCCAACCAACGCACCCTGAAGGACACACAGAAAACCAGTGGTGGCCACCCTTTGACAGCACTTTCCTCTCAATGGATGATCAGCAAGTCTGCTTTGACATAAAGCAGACAAAAAGTTAGCTGTAAGCTTAATTCCTGACACGGATGCACATGTGGTTTAAAGAAATAATGCCACCTGAATAAAGGTAGATACTTGTAAGGTGTGTCAAATGCTGGATGTACATTATCTGTCCTACAGTTTAGAACAGGAAAAGTAGGATAAGCGTCATAAACTGCAACTACAAGGGAAAAATATTGATAAACAGCAGGTATATTTTCCAGATGGGATTTAGGTTTCTATACTGTTAAATATTTGCGTAGTTTTAGGTTTCTTTTTAATTTTAATTTGTCTTCATAAACATGTATTGTGAAAAATTACAGAATTTGAAAGTCATGCAGGACACACAAGATGCATTTAAAAAGACCTGTTCTGTAATCATGTTTGCTTACTGAATTTCTTATCCAGATTTTAAAGTACAGCTCTATGTTCTGTGTCACTCAAATCGCAGTATTTAAAATCACTGCTACCACCTTCAGAAGCTGATAAGCTTGTTTCAGTGCTGTCAGCTAAGTCCCCATACCTTTATCTGGAGTTTTCATAAGCTACAAAGTTCAGTGACTGCTTACCTCACATTCACAGAAATGTTTCAACATTTTCTGCAGTTCAATTAAGAAAAATCTTTCAGAATCGACGTGTGTCCTGGGGCAGGATTAACCCGGTGATTGGTAGTGCACCAAATTAGTTTTTCTGGTGGCCTGATTGCTTTAATCTCTGTTAAAAAAAAATAATGCTCACACCTATAAGGATGTGAAAATTTTTTACAAATATGAACCAAATGCCTAGACTACAAGCAATTCACAACCTCTTCTCTAAAGCCTATGGTCTCTAACCACCTCAATGGACCGTTCATTGTGAAGTCCAGCTATTCCCATTACTCACTGCTGTTTGTTTGCAAAGCTACTGCTGTTCTAGCTGCCGTGTAATTAGCTTGGCTCTCCAGTCACTGAAGAGCGCTTGCGTGGGTGTGAACACTGCTGCCACCTGCTTCTGCTGCTTTATCAGAGAGCCGTGCCTGAAAACAAATGCCTTCCAAAAACTGGAGCGAACTTCCCACTTTTTCATGTGGGAGCAGAATGAAGCAGAGGTGAATCAGAACTTCCCACATTGTTACAACGTCAAACCATAGTAGAAAGAAACTGAAGCACTAAGGCCAGGTCTTTGGTTAGTATTCTTTTACACTACTTCATTTGCTTTGGAAGAGCCCATTCACTTCAGCTGAGGATCTGGCCCTTGTCAGGGTATTTAAAATTTTGGAGGGTATTTATTTATAAATAAGCAGATTTGCTGCAAGCTCTTTTCCTTCTGGTGAGGATTTTTTTCCTAGTGTACATTTCAAGAAAGAACATAATTTTAAATCCCTATTATGTATTGCTTTTTTTTGTTGTTGTTGTTTGCTTGTTGGTTCACTCTTCTGTTCAGCAACGTGTCGGTATGACGTTTTTGATACAAGTCAGTTCCTGCCTGCACTTGGAGCTGCTGCAACTTGAGCAGGGACAAATTCTGATTAATGCTGCACACAGTCTGTGGAACTGCCAGTTCCTCCAGACACCGCCATGACTGCAACAATAATGCGATCTGATGGGTGTCTGTCCTGCCCTAAAAAGCATCACAGCCGACACTGAGTGTTTTCATTGGGTAATTATTATTTTTTAGTTTGGACCTAATAAAGAGCTTTTCTGTATTCTGGCCTGACATTGTTAAATGTTAATGCTGACCACAATGCCTGGTGTGCTTCCTTCCATAAACTGAACAGAACGGCTGTGCTCTTTTTCCAGCCACAGATTTATTGGGGTATGGATTACACATATTAAAAACATAGTCATCAGGCCACAAAGGTTCCATCACAATCTGCCTACAAGCTACCATCATTAAGAGGCAGACTTCATACATCTTCATGAACGATACGTTGATCTTTCCCACTCCGTTGACTGATGAATTGACACCCACAATGTCGTTCAACATTAGTGTGCGTCCCTTTGATTTACAGTACTAAAGTAGGGGGCTGTAAGCACTCAGATGCTGATGAATTCCAGACTGCACTTGCACCTGGCTGACCAGGATGCTTCCCTCTGAGGAGAGCAGTGCTTACATCCCAGAATTGTACATAATAAGCATTGTGGGCCTCACTCTGTCTGCATTTTCACCTCTACAATGCCATCAAACTGCTTACCTTCCTAAGCCAAATCCCCAGCTGCTATGAGTTAGGGAACATGGATTTACATCAGTTGTTCTCCGAGCAGCGTGTCTGAGCCTTTTGGTTTTCCTGCTTTAAAGATGCATCTGGGAGCCACCAATGCATGCCTGCTCCTGAGGTTTGTCAGTGCCAGGGAAGGGGGATCAAGAGAAGGAGAACAGTAGATTTTTACCCACGATGAGTGTCAGCATTGCCAGTCTGCAGCTGTCGTTGGAAAACGGTGGCTGCTGGCCCCACACTGCCCTTGTGAACAGAGGAGAGGAGTGAGGTTGTGCAAAGATGGGGAGTGAAAGGATATTTGACCCGGGCTTTTTGTTCATTGAACTAATTGACTGGCTACAGGTTCGTGTTTTGCTAGCAGCCTTGTGTTCAAGTTACCCATAGCACAGACTACCCAGTTCTAATGACTGACATAAAACACAGCCTAGTTTTAACCCTTTGGAGGTTGCCATCACATAGAACAGCCATCTTCCAGTCTACTACTAAGTTCATCTGATGAAACAAAAGAGCCATCCCAAGTATTATCCATACTGTGAGCAGGGTAAGGCAGGAGCAATTGCTTGGATGAGTCCTGGATGAAAGATTGAACATAATTTTCATTTGGAATTTGTGGTGTACTGAGCAAAAAAGTAGCCTGTAAAAGCATTTTCAAAGTTAAAATGGGAAATTCTTACTTTATGTAGCAAATAAATTAGAATTTTAAGAAGTCTGATAACGGATGTGCTACTAAATCATTTAGGTCTTTTGCGAAGAGATATATTCCAGCCTCTGATACAACATTTCAGTGATGGCTAAAATATATTACTCTTTCTAGATTCTTGGTTTGTTTGTTTATTTTAATTTTGAGAGGCCTTATGTATTTATACAGATTTTATATCAGTAAGATGTGATAGAGTTACACCTGTTTAACTAGAGGATTTGGAGACACAGGCAAGTTTCTTCCTGCTACTCACGGAAAAGCAACATGTAAAAAATTATTTCAAAAAAACTTGACCAGATAGTTTAACTAACATGAGGGGAAAAAAGAGTTCTTTCTTATAGTTCACTTGCTAAGATGGTCACCTTGCTTAAAAATTTATAGCAAACTTGTGACATGACTAACACACCTAGTCACAGCTGACAAGTAAGGAGTGGAAGTTTTGTCATTGAAAATAGAAAAGGATTCTCCTGGAGAGAGAGATATCTTAACATTAAGGGAAGTCAATGTCCATATCCTCTTCAAGTGAACAGATCCAGAATTTCATTGAAAATACACGAAAACAAAGCAGAAGTTCTATATAGTTTTCCATGGTCTGCTCTGATTTTCTGGAGAGAATCTAGGTGGTAAACAAAAACTGGTTGTTAGTGTTTGTAGCTGACAAAAGTTGAATCTGGAGAAAGAGGGAAAAAAATAAAATAGTTATGTCACCAAAGACATTGTTACTCGCAGACAAAATTACATCATTTTTCAAAGCTGATAGATAACAAACGTAAGCTGCTTCTGGGCATCTTTAATTTATGTGACTGGTACTGGCAAAGCAAATAAGGTATTTTGGTACTGTTCTTAATAGCATTACAGGGATAAAATGTGTCACAGGGTGACAATGTCCTATACAGCACTGCAGCAGGAGTTATACAGAAGGTAGAAAAGCCTTTCCTTTTAACATCTAGCTTGTATTGTCCCTCATTGTTGATAGACCATACTTATCATGCTGAACTGAGTAATGGAAAGAAGGATTCTAAAAATCTAGGTATATTATAAATCAAATTTCTAATGGGTGCTGAACACACCTCTTCAGATAACCTTCACAGAGATAATTGGGGGAAACAAGGCTGGAGCTGAATTTCATCATGACAAAGCAGCAGCACAGGAACTATCTGAGTATGTTGTGCTGCCTGGAACTAACAGATGAACACAGTGGGTGTGAGAAGAGGAGAAGACACAGAGATGGGTGTGAGGCACTGAGGGGAGGACTTGTTTGTACACAGTGCTAGGAGAAAGATCCGCTCTATGCCTGCATCCAGGTATGACAGGAGATCAACTTCCAGCAGGAACTCTGGAAGTTAAAAGAGTACATGTGCCAAAAGAAACCCGGACTATCTACCCACAAGGGGATGGTTGAAAGAAAAACACCCCTTTCTTCTCCTGGCCAGCAACTACAACACAGTTTCTCAGAAAAACAGACCTTCACCAACAGGACGACATCCATAAAGGACCAGATCAAGTGCTCCCTTTCACGCAGGAGTCCAGGTCTCTTTCCTGTGTCTAGGAGATCTTCACAGAGAAAAGGGTGAGGGAGCCTTGTGGGAAGAGTGGAAGGAGGGAACACAACAAGTGAATGATTTACTGAAATAACAAGTCCTTTCATTTAAATAAATTCCCAACAGACCTCACTCTTTTTATCTTCTTTGTTAGTGCTCTTACTTGGCCTGTGGGATTTTGCTGTCTTGGTTTCCAGAAATTTTTGTGTGTTCAGAAGGCTGTAAAAAACTACATGAATTTTTACTGAAAATCCCTTTGCAGGGTGTCATTAAGCTATCTCGAATTTCCCGTCTCCTGCTGTTCATCCTGCATTGACAAGTTCCACTCCAAAGAAAAGTTCTGTTCTGTTTCACTCTGCTTCAGATCTACTGGCTCCTTCACTGCCCTTTTCCCTCAAGGCATTGCAGTAAAGAAGAGAGAAGTTGAGTTTGTCAGTCTGGAGTTCCAGGCTGGAGAGCAAAAAGTGGATAAAAATAATGCTCAAACTGTGCTTCCCCTTGTGTGCACAACAACTTCCCCACTTCTTTGGAAGGTGCAGGAATTCCTTCACAGAAAAAAAACAGCTCCATAGGAGTGTGTGGACCACCAGGACAGCAAAAATAACCAACAAGTCTTACCATGAAACACAGGTTGGATTCGTTTGCATTAACAAAACTGAAAAAAGTTTGTTGTTCAGTATGCTGTAAACCAAAACAGCACAAAAATAGCAGCACAAAAATTTAAACTCTCTAAGTTTCCTGTGAAACGTGTGTGTACTGACAACGCAAACCTGCTTGTTCAAATACAGAAATGTCCTACATACAGTGCCTGGCAAAGTAGGGCCAGCCCTTCCCTATGTGTCTCTATAAACTTTGTACAACTCTCTTTGGTTCTCCAGCAACATCAAGAATATTCTCTTATTGTGAATCCTGTGACAGGCTTCTTCCTTCTCATTAGCTGCAATTTGCAGGTGAGGAGAGAATAAACTCCAGGTAAAGTTTGATCTGAGATGACAAGGCAAATTTCGAGAAAAATGTCCGTCTACTTCTCCAGTTGTCGGATTTAATCTAAAGCAAGCACAGTGTGAAGATAGTAAACATAATATCCTCCTAATTATATTAAATTACCTCTCAGGAGCTGCTCTGCCCTCTTGTCAAAGGCTGGGAACTGGCTTTTGATGATGAATGTGAACCTCAGTGGGACATTCTATATCATCATTTAGTTCAGCAAATGTAGCCCAAATCAGTTGTATAGGTGTAATTAGATGCTGAAAAATAATTACCTTGGCCTTACATTAAAAATTCTTGCTTGTATCCCCTTGTGATCTATGAACAAATTACTCTATTAGGAAATCATTAGATCTCAATTTGTCTCTATATACTACAGACATCAATATTCATTTCTCATAATGGAACCACACATTCTTGCCATAAATTCATAAAATTACATAGCCAGATATCAATTTGGAGTTGTTACCAACCTTAACGAAAAGACTGTTCTTACATAGATGTTTTTCTTATGCACCTGTCTGCTTCCAGCAGAAAACTGAGCAATATGAGCTTTATTGTTAGGCCATTAGCTCACACAGTCTTTGTGATTTTATGCCCCACTGCAGAGGGAGAGACTTTTATGTGGCTGACCTCTTTGTGCTACTGCAATACCCAAGTTTGGGTTAGCCAGAGAAAAATAGCTTCTGAAATAAATTATACTATTACGAGAACACTACTATTGTTAAGGCCATGAAAGCATCCCATCCAGGGCATTGATGCCAGCTCTCAGCATGTGCAGGGCAGTGGGAAGGTGTCCCCAGATGCCCTATGGGCAGACTGTCCGTGGCCAAGCCATCTCACAGGAGCTACTGGCCCTTACTGTGCCATGACAGTGAGCTCAGGGCCTCTTGCGACTTGTATCTAGTACCTATTTCTCAGCAGATTTCTCTAAGCACTGAGAAAGCAGGCTACCCCAATGTCCTTGGTGGGGGGACATGATATAGTTTCACGTCATATCTAGCAGTTAACTGATTTATCGACCATTAGAATTTACAGAGCAGATGTGAGGAGGAAAGGAGACCATCAGTCAGACCCCAGGTCACCTCCTGTTATAAATTACCTTCACATAGTTCAGCCTTTAGTTTTCTCACCAGCGCAGGTTCTCACTGAAGTCTGACATTACAGGACTGAGTAAAATTACAAGCTCCAGCTAATTCTTTACATTGGCAGCTGGATAGTCACTTGATGTTGCAATGGGCCAATATACAGCAGTTGCCATCTCAGTAGGTCTCTGAACATCACGCACGTCCATACAAGGGTTCCTTATACTGAGGCTTCTAACTTTACATTTAGGTGTGTGCAAGCAGTCTTCCATTTTATAACATGATGATTTTACTGGATTTGGTGTGCCACAAGCACTTGAAAAAGATCTTAATAAGAAGATTGTCTATATGTAACAATAGGACCACAGAATCCATAATCACTTAATTAAAAAAAAAAACAACCAGTGGATTTTCAAGAACATTGTTTAGAACCTGGTAAGGATGGAGAACATTCTCAGCTTACTTCTTTTATCTGGTATTTCATCAGGTACATATAAGCATCTGTTTCCAGTATCAGGTTGCCAGTCTAGAACGACGCCTGTCACATTCTCAGTACTCTTGTGGTCACCGCAGTGGAGCTCGCTCTGCTGTGGCTCTTGTTCACAAGCAACTGGAGTCCCAACTTCTCCATTCAGGACTCCTTTGAGTCCCTCTGACTGTGACTGTGTAGTAGCTGTCAAGGCTGTTCAAGCCACTGAGAAAATGCAGCACAAGTCGTGGCACTCAGCTGGAAGCAAATGAAACGCCAGACTCCCTGCAAAGCCCTTGCACGTACTTTATCTATGGCACTGAAGTTGTTAAAGCAGTGCGCAGACAATGAGCTTTTCAGGCCAATTCCTCACACAAAAGGAACAAAGTGCTAAAGTCATCAATATAAGCAGTATAAATCAACTGAATAGGCAGCTGAAAAATGACAACCTACCTATATTATGAGACTTAAAAAGGGAAGATAAAATATAGGTGGATTTTTATCTTTTGGGTTTATAAGACCATGTTTGATGGACCATAAGGTCTTGCTAGACTTAATGGGCCAAATTCCTCCCTGGGGTAACTCTATTAAGTTCGATTGCCTCCCATCAGGATGGTTTGAACCAAGAGAATTATGTATGCAGCCATAGTTTGAGGTGCCCCACTTTTAAGAGCTGCAATGCCTCAGATGGTACATTAATTCCAAGGCCAGGAAGCATATATTCAAAATTGCAGAAAGCAGCAGAAAGAACAATGTAGTACAGAAACAAGCAGAGAACTGGTGCTTTCACACAGCACAAACTGAACGGTGATGAAAGAGCTCATTTCTTTGCTTCCTGCAAACTGCATCATCCAATTAGACTAATTCTTTTATCTTTACCTTGCCTGTCTGACACCCCCCCCAAGTCAAATCCTGCCAGCGTATCCAGAACAGTGCTCAGGAAGGGACTCCGCTTTGCTCAGGGGGAAGTGTCTAAACATCATTCTGTCTCTCTTTAAGTTACACAGATTTTTCTTGTTTTCTGATCACCTCCAGCTGTGAGTTCAATCTGATAGTCTGACAGCTGTTCTTGGAGCTGGCTGTTTCTCAACAGTTACAAAATGACCCAAAACGAAAAGAGGTGTCCCTTTCAACCTCAGAGAGAGTAATTTTCAAACCAAGGTACCCTAAAAGCATTCCAGTGAAGGTGAGGAAATTCCTATACAATGATTTAAGCCTCTACTCTTTCTTGGACTTGGACTACAGGTTGGGAAACATTGCTCTAAAAGGTTTACTGCTTTAAATTTACTTTTTATTTTGCTGATTCACAGCAATTAACCAAGAATATGTAGTTACAAAAAAAAAAAAAACCCCGTTAAATAAAACATGCTGTGTTTAAGATGGCAAATATTGAATAAGTCACTGAGTTTCTTACTGCAGTCTTTGTTACTGACCTTTCTGAGAGGACAGAAAGAGATTTTGATTATGGAACAGAAAATTTTGCAAATGAAGGTTAAAATACAGTCATTTTGAGTTTTCTTAGGTCCACACTTCCTTCTGTTTCACATGTCTTTTTTACTCTTTATGTGTCAGCTTGTGGGTACAACTAGGTTAGCAGTCTGGTCATAGCAGTGAGCACAAGCAGATACCAAGAGAAGGAAAAATACGTTGTACACACATGACACCCACCAGTGCACTGCTGACGGGTAAAGAATCCTCTTTTGTTTTGAACCTGGCTCTGACAAGTACCATTTGTTGTCTGACAGTTTTTGTACTGGAAAAGACAGTGAAGAATCAACACCTATCCATCTTTGCCATGTCATCCATGTCAGGATGTTGTGGATTCCTTTTATCTGTCTTCCGAGGCTGCTCAGTCATTCCTTGCCTTTGATTATCCATTTTGAGGTACAAGAACAATTTAGCTGCTTTTTTCATGGATCTAACAGCTTCCCAAGATCTTGATGAAAGCCCATAATTTTACATATAATACTGGAGCAGCTCCCCACCTTTCTCACTTGCATTGTTCTGTATTTACCCAAACTGATTTTCAGCTCCATTTTGTACATTAGCAAGTCCTACAGCTCAGTAAAAACAGATTTTAAAGTGGCCTAATTTTAGAGTGAACCAGTTGATGCTGAGAAACCTGCATCCACGGTATATGCCTTTCAGAGGTATGTGTGGGAGAGGTTATTTAGGACTAGCCTGAGCACACGGATTGAAAAATCAGATTATATCTTCCATCATAGTTTCTCTTAAGATGCAATCTAGATTGTGCACTCAAAGACTTTTTGACAATGCAAAATAAAATGCTGTAACTGAGAATCATAAAAATTTGCTTCTAAAGCACATTCCTAATAAAAACTAAAATGCTAATGCAGACACTCTCCCAATACCTTTGCTCCCTATTACACTGAATAACTTCTAACATCAGCAAACTTTATACTTCACTGCTCACTGTGTTTTCAATGTTATTTGTAAATATATTGAATTTGAGAATATACTCCAAATTAATCTCAGGATAACACACAGCTCCTTCTGCAAAGCAGAACCTTTTGATGGGTGAGTCAGCTTTACTTCCTTACCCTCTTGGAATTAAAATTGTTTGGGCCATGAATCATATTCAAAAGTGACAGTTCAGATGTTAGCCTGACAACTTTACGTTAACTCTGTCGGACTAGTCTTTTTGTTCTCTCACAGCATGTTAATCCACGTCACTAATGACAAATTGTCTGGGTACCTTAAACCTGTCCTTAACCTTTCAAAAGTAACAGCTTTTTTTAAATGCATGGTACACAAGATCTAGAAATAGATGTAGAAGTAGGCTAGATGTTTCTCACTATGTTACTGGGTGGTAACCCAGTCCATGGTTCTATGTATCTGATCAGGTTAACTAAAGCCCCCTTTACCCTTCTCATGCATATTGCCTTTCAACTGGATGCCTTCTTTACTGTGGCTTACTGTTTTTCAGAATAAACAATTGAGCCAGCACAGGAGAGATGGGGACAGGAAAAGTGGCTATGAATGAATAACACCCCGACAAGGGGAATTCAGGACATCTTATGGATAAAGAACAACTTCTCTACTAATGGGTTGAGTTACATTTGTTTACTACGATTTCTGAAAGTGCTGACACACATCCAATATTCTGAAAATGATTGGTATGGCACACTGTCACACGATGACCTGTTTCAATCAGTTAAAACACAACTTCAAGACATACCTTCTACCTTTCTGGGAAGATGATGCAGGGCTTAGGGTGGGTAGGTCTTAGAAATACCTAATCATGGAGGTTGGAAAGGCCCTCGGAGTTCTCTAGTCCAGCCTCCTGCTCAAAGCAGGATCAGCTGTGAGCTCAGACCAGGTTGCTCAGAGTTTTAGCTGGGTGGATCTTGAAAACCTCCAAAGGTGGAGACTGCACAGCCTCTCTGGGCAATCTATTCTATTGCCTGACTGTTCTTTAATAAAAAGTTCTTCCTTAAGTCAGCTCTCAAACTCTTAATTTATGCCCATTGTCCCTCATCCTCCCATGATGCACCACTACTCCATTATTTTTATAGAATCATAGAATCATAGAATCATAGAATCATGGAATGGTTTGGGTTGGAAGGGACCTTAAAGATCATAAAGTTCCAACCCCCCTGCCATGGGCAGGGACACCCTCCACTAGCCCAGGTTGCTCAAAGCCTCATCCAGCCTGGCCTTGAACACCTCCAGGGATGGGGCATCCACAACCTCCCTGGGCAACCTGTTCCAGTGTCTCACCACCCTCATAGTAAAAAATTTCTTCCTAATATCTAATCTAAATACCCTCTTTCAGCTTAAAACCATTACCCCCGGTCATAGTACTACACTCCCTGAACAAGAGTGCCTCCCCATCTTTACTGTAGGCCCCCTTTAAATACTGGAAGGCTACTATAAGGTCTCCTTGGAGCCTTCTCTTCTCCAGGCTGAACAACCCCAACTCTCTCAGCCTGTCTTCATAGGGGAGGTGCTCCAGCCGTCTGATCATCTTTGTGGCCCTCCTCTGGACTCGCTCTAGCAGGTCTGCATCCTTCTTATGTTGGGGGCCCCAGAGCTGGACGCAGTACTCCAGGTGGATTCTCATGAGAATGGAGTAGAGGGGTAGAATCGCCTCCCTTGACCTGCTGGTCACGCTTCTTTTGATGCAGCCCAGGACACGGTTGGCTTTCAGGGCTGCAAGCGCACATTGCTGGCTCATGTTGAACTTTTCACCAACCAACACCCCGAAGTCCCTCTCCTCAAGTCTGCTCTCAATCCATTCTCCTCCCAGCCTGTAGTTGTACTTCGGATTGCCCCGTGTGCAGGTCCTCTGTCACCTCCAGATCCTGTTCAGCAGAGCTGCTCCCCCACTGGTCAGTCACCAGCCCCTACTGTTGCAGCGTGTTACTCTCTCCAAGGTACAGGACATTTTTCCATGTTGAATTTAATGTGTTCCCTGTTGGCCTATTCCTCCAGCTTGTCTAGGTCTTTCTGAAAGGGAACTTTGCCCCTGAGCACATTGACTGCACCCCTGTCTAGTGCTGTCTGCAAACTTGGTGAGGGTGCGCTCATCTCCTCCTCCAGGTTGCTGGTAAAGATATTGAAAGGGATAGGTCCCAGCATAGACCCCTGAGGTACTCATAACCAACCCACAGTTACACTATCAACCATGTGTCCTCTAGTACTGTGTATTCTAGTGTCATACTGTGCCATAACAAAAAACAGAGGTGTTTTTTTTTTCATATCCAAATAGATATATTTGTAATTATAACAGGATGCATTAAAAAAAAAAGTTTCTGGTATCTGAATTTACGGCTGTAATAAATAAGATGGGGTGCTAGAATGACTTTTGTTTAACAGAAAAGGTCATTAAAAAATGCTATCATAAAACTCACTCAGGAGAGCACTAAATTAACAATATTTATTTGTCCTTGTGCCTTTATATGAAGTTTTATGATGTGAACTGTTTAATGGAAAATGTGTTAAAAAGGTGATAAATGTAGAAAGGCATCAATATCAGTATTAATGTAGCAGCCATAATGCAGAAAATCAAGTTATTCTTATCTTTATTTTGAAGAACATTTGACATTTGGGAAGGAGAAACAGGGAGAGTGAAAGAAGATGATCATTTTAGGCTGCTGATTTCCAGGAAACACTAACACTGTAATTATGCATAATTTTACACAATTACTTACACATGTGCATGCACGCTTTTCTTTTTGTTATACAAAACAAAAAAACAGAAATGAACCGATCTGGAAAAGAAAACAAGTTGAAAGCTGTATGTTCAACACGGATCTTCAGACGTTCAAGAACAGTTGTTTCTTGCTGTTGGTCTTTCATTTTATGTTCCGGCCTTGGGCTGAGGACAGAAAAATATAAATACTGTATGAAAGCTTGGGATGTTCCTGAGCAGTTTTTTTTGACAAGCAAAAGTAAGAAACAACAGAAGTCTACAGAGGGAAAGATCTTGTAGTAGTTCACACTCAGTTATAATTTTAAATGTATGTACTAAAGCGTGTTTCTAATGGGCTTTGACAGATACCCCTTCACAAATTTTGCTGCAGGGTATACCTCCCTTGTTGTCTGTGTCACCTTTATGATGAAAGGTACCACTGGAAGCAGAGTCTGGAAGAAAAAGACTGCTGCCAGCACCTCAGATGCTCCTGAAAGCTCATGATTTGAGTCAAAATAAAAAGTTAAAGTAGATAGCTTTAAGCTGGAATGTCAGACTGCAAACTGGAGAAGTGAACAGTGTAGTTCAAGAAGGTATTGGCTTTAGTGGCTTTGACCACCAGATTAAGATGGTTCTGCCTGTCTGTTTTGGCCTAATGACTTTCTTCTTTTTGTGCTGTTGCAGCTGATGATCTAAAATTATCCAGGTTAAAAAAAAAAGAAAAAAAAAGGAAAAAAAAAGAAAATAAAAACTTAACTGCCTTACAAGGTACAGATGCTTCGAACTATGAGCCATCAGTCTAATAATTTAGATCATATACAAGATGAATAGTAGTAATGGACACACACCAGAATATTGGCATTTACTCCTGCCGTCACTGTATACATACATCACATTTACTACGATGCAGTTGATAAACAAAAAATTCCACACTACATTGCTGGCTACTAATTTAATTATGAAGGTAGGCTGGTTTGAGCTGTTACCTTTGCATGAGAAGTCAACAGAGTTAAAGGGATGACTGCCTCATGCTATGAAGCATTTCAGAAATAAGCCTCATTTTGTATCTGCATTGAAGAAAAAATAATTCCAGATCACCATTAAAGAGATGTTACAGAATTTTATTTAATTTTTGCATTTGAAATATTTCATATAGTTTTAGCATTATTCTGTACACACACACACACAAAGGGTTGTTTTGAAAGTAAAATTTTGAAATTTTTTGTTTTGGAGCCATGAAAATATGACATTTTGCCTTTGCAACTTACTTCTGTGTTGTGGGGTTTTTTTGTATATATAACACTCTCAGAATTGGCCTCACTTCAATAAATGTTTGGTTTTGCTGCACAGCCTTTTAAGAACTGCTCAAAGCACCTATTTCTGGAGTAGCATTTAACATACAGTGAGATACAACTCACAGCTAGATACTTGCAACTATATATAGTGACTTACAGGACAGAGAGTGAAGTTACAAGTCCTTTTCTTTACTTAAAATGAAATTCATGTAAATCTGACTTCAGAGAGACCAAGACTGTACTCTTGATGGGTAATTTGAAGCAAGGTCTTAGAGGAAACTTAGTGAAATGCTCTTCATCAACTACCATAGTGTTAATAATACAAGTACAATAGTGTTCTTGTCCTGACTGTTTTTAGTGTATTACTACGACCTCACATGGAAGATATGATATGAAACTTACTCAGAATATTCGGTTTCCTAAGGATTTCAAGTGGTTTTGCAATGTTTCAGTGGCTCTCTGCTAACGATGGAAACAAATCCCATTAGATGAGAATGATTAAGATTCCAGATGTGGTTGCTGATAAATTATAACAGGGTGGTTTTTTTTTTGGCAAGGCTTCAGCTAGAGCACTATATCCAGTTTGAGTTCATGAGACAATACAAGTATTGTCCAGAAGACTAAGAAATATGATGTATTTGGAAAAGGTTTGGGATTAGTTAGTCTACAGAAGAGAAAACAGAGGGAGAAGGATGTGTAACCAAAGAGAAAGTTCATAACTGTCCTCTGAGTCCACCGTGGCTATAAAATATAATAAGCCTAACTTGCAGCAATGCAATTGCAGTCATTTAATTGAAGACATTTAGTTTAGACATTAAGAAGTACATTCGAATTAATGAGGAAGGGGTCTAAAGGAGTATGAGGACTGAAATAGATTGTAGGTTGCAGAATCTCTTGGAGTATCTTAAGAACAGGACAGATGAACATCTGCCTGCAGTAGTTTAATCTTTGAAATTAAGAGCTGGAGATGAAGATCTTCTGAGTTCCCTTCTGGAATGTGTTTATGAGTCTGGTTACAAAATACTCTGAAGCTGAAGAGACACTGGAAAAGCAGATGAATACCACCCCTCTGCCACCTCCCCCATCCATCTGCGAAGTCATTCACTCCCCAAATCTTGCTGAGTATACATGCACATTTTAAAGCATTGCTGCGTTGACACTCTCTTCTGTGTTTGATTTGATTTTTACATATTGCTGTGATCAAATTCTATTACCCACAAGTGCTGAGAAAACACTTTAAAGCTGTTACGCACAAATACACCTTGAAAGTGAACAGAAAAAATCACAAGAAATGCTATTTACACTAGAAACCTAAAGCATATGACAAACTCATCCATTCAGAGAACAAAAAGCCTATAGGATGAGACTGCTACTTCTGATCAGAAGACATAAGTTTCATGAAGTGCTTCTGGGCTCAAACATGGAAAGGAGCTACAGTCTTCTCATGGACTGTTTGCACACAGACACAAATTTTTAAGGGCTTAATGGGTTAAATTTTAAAATTATTTTGTCTTTTGATTTGTCAGCTACCCGTTAGTCGTAGTGTTTCCTTTAACTCAAAAAAATTGCTAATTAGAAGTTTCGAGGGGGTCAGTCTGACAGAGGAGAGACTGTTTTATTGTGGCCAGATAAAAGAGGCTGTAGAAAGGAGGGCAATGAGGAGATCTTTCTCAAAGTCGACTCCAAGCAAGTCCTATTTCTTTCTGGTCTCCTGTAATGGAACCTGAAAGCAGTAACTTCAGTTACTGTGCACTGAAGGACACCTTGGGAAAGACCAGACTGTGCTGCAGGTGATAAGGCCTGTATCTGTTAAAAAATTAAAATCCTAAAAAGTACAACAAGCCACACTGCCTCCAGAAGGCAGCAATCCTCGTGCAGCTGTGGCTGCTGCCTATAGTTTGGTGGGGTGGGTGGCTCCTCTTCCACTCTCCAGCATCTGCTCCCCCATCTGCCAAACATCTTCTTTCCTGCCCTTGCCCCAGAACTGACTGACAGACGTCTGGCAACAGACATGGAAATGCAAGTGACTGCTGAAAATTCACTGCTTTTCATTTTCTCATTGCCTTTGACAACAGGGAGAGGGAGAACATGCACTTATGAGCATGCATTGTTATTCGTAGAACAGAGAGACTCCAATGGCAACTGCTACGCCTCTGAGCAGGTGCTGATCACTATCCTACTTACAAAGATTTGTAATTCAGCTGCTATTCCACAGAGTCTTTCATGAACCAGAACTAATTTGCAGTTGGGACAATGCTTGCAGAATGCTTCAGATGTTGAACTTGCTTTGCTTTTTACCATACTAAGGGTTTTAGACTTGATTATGACTTACTGTAACATAAATAGAAAAGAATTGAGAATCAGGCCTTGAACAGGTAATGATCTGGAGGCTTGAACAGTCAGTTAGGAAAGTCACTCTGTTCAGTGACCTAGAACAACCAAAAAAAATAGTCCAGCATGCAAAAGGCTATCTATTCCTGACCTCAGCAAAATGAACTTGACTCATGTACCCTGAGGATGGGTATAAGAACTGGCCTCCTACCTCAGGTGCCTTGTTGTTGACATTAAAGAGAAATGCTGCCAGGAGACACAGTTTCTTGGGCACCCCTTGTGCTAGAACCCATTTGCTGGGTTTCTCAGGTTGCATTTTGGAGAACATCAACCACTGCCTTTGGTGAGCAGGAGGAAGAGTACAGCTGCCTGAGACAGAGGAGAGTTCTGTAAAGTAGCAGCTTGAGGGAAATTCACGTGCTGCTTATCTCGTTCAGGTGGATGGATGGCTTTCTGGAGACACCTACCACTTCTTCCCCCTAAGTAGTAATGGATGAGAGCAATTTTTGTTTTCAGTCTCACATGACTCATACACTTTGCTTCAAAAAAGAACCTCTCCTTTGTATTTTGACATTCTCTGCTTTCAGAACAAAAATCACATTTTCAGAATTCTCTTGGAGCGAAACTTACATCCTAGACATTGGTCTAATGCATCTGGAATGAAGAACATATACTTTCACCACTAATGCACTGCCTTTTCATCTTTCTGACCACACGCATTCGCACCAGGGATTTTCCTGGTTTTGTCTTGTCTGCTGTTGCCTGTGTAATCCTTACTATCAATAGAAAAGAATGTCTTTATGGTGTTAAAAGAAAAGAAAAAAGGAAAAGACTTCCCAGGGTGAAATAAGATGTTTTGACCCCCACTCGTGAAGATACACTTGCAGAGGGGTGTCTTGCTGATTGTTCTTATAAACAGAATGTGTGTGCATGAATGTGAGAGAGAAAGGTAGAGGGAAATAAATACATTTCAGTGCCCTAACTTGGGAATTTTGGTTGTCCTCCTGAGCCCTCAGTGGTAGTGGATTTGTCAGTCAGAGACACTTTGCATTCAGCCCACATTGCAACCTCAAAAGTCTGAGGAGCTTTTCCTCACCGCAGGACTCTCACTCATTTCCTGGCATCCAGTTGCCGTGTGTGATTCTGAGCAGAACAGAAGCAGACTCTGCTTATCATGAGTGGACAGCCCTGAGCAAAAGCTGAACTTTGAGACATTCATGAGACAATTTTAGAGCAAGACACAACCTCTATCTTGCATACCTTCACAACATAGATTTTTATGTACATAGCAGCCCCAGAGGCAGTTCATAATCTATATGGAGACCACAGCACAGTCTCTGAATTATTATTCTGCCTGTTTTGCTTATTAAGATCATACCTTAGTGACTAAACTCATTATTATACAGTGCAGGCAAAACAGCTTATATTGTGTCAAAGCAGCAAGCACTTCCCTCAATATAAAAAGAAAATTAGTTTTGCAACAGTGACCAAGACAACTGATCAACCACTCTTCTGCAACACTTGCAATTTACAGAACCAGAAGCTGGCACTGCTCCATATAATGATCATTTGCTATACAGTATACATTAGGAAAAAAATTGTAGAGCAGAAAGTCATCACTTTCTCCATAGGTGATATGAAAGGGAAAAATAAATAAGGTGGACTCTTGGTGGCACTTATTCATGTTTCTGCAGAATGACACTGGTGATATTGAGATTTTTCAGTTAGCATTGCTTATAAAGATATACAACTAAGGTAAGGTTCAGCACTTTTTTGAATCTTCTTCTGATAAAACAAAGCACAATTTCTGCTTTCAGGGTCGTTATTAAAATATCTCCTCTGGCCATGACTACTCCAGTTTTGCTTCCCTGTGCTGTTACCTGAAGTACTGATGGGTGCCATGGAGGGCATAACAAAAGCAAACCACACATCATCATTACAAGTTGACACAAGATAGCGTTGGATGAAGGACCTTTTCAAACCTGATGCCTCCCAAGACACCCACTAATAGCTGAGACAGCAGAGATTTAATCTGACGTAAGGCAATTAGACAGAAATTGGCTTGTGTGTGCGTCTGCGTGTGCCTGTGCAGTGCTATGAGATGTCACAAACTTCTGTTTTATAACTCAGCCATAAACATTTGCTCCAGGCAAAACACAGCACACAGTGTTCCATCTAGGGAGCAATTTTTGTTTAAACAAATTAAAAAATATCAATTTGCTCTTTTTTAAATTTATGAGTGCCAATATTTCTTGTTCCTCTCTTCTACCATCCGAACACACTGCTCTGCACGTGACTCAGTAGGGATTTGATTTATTGGAATTAATTTGGTAAATGATTAGTTCATAACACAGAGTAATGGCTTTGAAATTCTTTTTGGAGAAGTGGTAGAAGCATGGTTGGTTAGAACAGAGAAATACATAATGTGAGGGCAGAGTACCTGCCTGTAACAGTACAGGATTTCCTAAGACTGTGTGATCTTCTCTTTGCTGTCCCTGTACAGAGGCACAGCTTAATTACTGCAGGGAAAATTCTCCCCTGGTCCTGGAAATGTCGTGGTAGCAAATTGACCCTGACAACGTGGGATTTCCAAGTCCTTGTACTTATAAGCTTGTCAGGATTTGCTATGCCAGCATATTTGGATTTGTCACCTCTGGAAGAGCAGAGTTACCTCAGGCAGCTTACGTTTTCCTAACTTTTCTTCAAACATTGGATACATAACAAGCTGCATTCTAGCAAGAAAAAGAGTAAGCTCTGTATTGGAAAACTAGAAACAGAACGACAATAAGAGCTTACAAAACAAAGAAGAGTCAGGCTTGGAAACCCCTTGATGCTGGTTCCCTGGTCCTTGCTGTTAGCTGGGATGAGGCTGCAGCAATAGAGAGCAAAAAGCCACCTCTGTCGTAGCAAGCTCTCCAATCCTGCCTTCCAAAATGGGATGCTGAGGCTGCACTGGAGCTGACGGTCCAGCTCACTAACACTTTCCCTCCTATGGGAAGCACACAACACTGTTAAGGACATGCAGATGGGCAATATGCAGCATGCTGATGAGTAACTGAGAGTTCTGATTTGCTTTGGACCAGCCTGATGTGGGATAGGGTGGGAAGCCAGAAGCAAAAAGGGGTGAAATTTTCCCCCTTCAAAAGGAGAGAGAGGGGAGTGAGGTTCACTGGACATCACACTCCTCTGTCCTGGAGGGGCCACTGGGGGCCATCTCCCTTTCAATTCAGAGCTCTCTGTTTCACTGAGAGATGTGGCTGCTCTCCAGGGCATAGTATTTGTGGGACCTTCTGAGTACCTTGGCATCAGTTTTCACCTTGGGAAGGATGCTGGTTAATGCAGATTTCTGAACATATGGTTCTGTAAAGTTTCAAACTCAACCACTGAGACTTTAAAACTTTCTGCTACTTTCCTTTTATTATCTCCTCTTTTCTAGTTTAAAATATCTCCACAGTGTGCAGGGTAAAATATGATTTGCGAGTCTCAGACATTGAAAGCACGGATGATCCTCACAGAGTTTGTGAAGCTCCTATGAAAGGCATCTCTTGCTGGGTGGTGAGACCTCCTTTCTGGGAGATGTCCTGGCTTTCTCAGCAACTGACTTGGCACATGGACAACTCCTGTCTGCACCCACACCTGCTGGAGTCCAGCAAGTGAAAAGGGACTTTCTGTGCTGTTCTTTCTGTCTTTTCCTTCTCTGCCCTGCGTTTCATGGGAAGGGGAGTATGAAGACCTGTATTGTTAATTGACTACAAACACATCATTGCTGAAATAAACCTGAAATTGCTGGGTTGCCTGCAAATGCTGATACAGATGATGGACAGGAAACTTCAGCGAAGTTGTGTTTGTTTATTATAGTCTTTGAATTTTTGCTGATCATAATCATTTTCATACTCTGACTGCAACTAGAAAGGGATTATTTCTTTTGCTCTGGCATTTAAAGATGAGCATATTTGTTCAGAGGATAGATGAGACCAAATTAGAACATGCTACCGGGGCATAATAAATTCACAGTAATTGCAAGCTAGTGTTCCTTAATTCTTCAGACACCATCAACTCTAAATATTCTGATCCTCTCATAGTTAGCTCATTTGTGCTTTTGTCCTTATTGAATTAACTGTTGTTTTTTCTTTCATGCTGTCTCCTGAGGGAAACCCCTTTTAAATCTTTTTGGTCTAATTCCATTAATTGCCATATTGTCTGGTCTTCTGTTTCCCCTCCTGGGTCTTGAACTTATGTTCCCTCGGTTCTTAAACTCCTTAGATATATTTCTGCAGCTTTGACTGACAACTTTCTTGATCAGAGGACAAAGCGTGTGCTTCCTTATCTTTTACTTCCAGGCTAATGTTTGACAATGTAGTCAGTTTATCAGTCAATTTGTTAAGCCAGGGTGAGTGTTCTCTGTTCTGAAGTCATCACAAAAATCAATAATAATCAATTAATTTATTCTAAGTTACATTAAATTATTATTAACTATAATAATTAAAAATAAATAATTTAAAGGTCCTCAAGCTTACTGATTTATGGAAAGTTCTTGCTTTTGCTCTTTGCTAGGAACTTGCACATTTTTAATCCTTTTTCAGTTACACTAATGAAGACAAAAACTAAATCATACAGCCTTTTCAGTACGAAAAATCAGAGGATGAAAGTTTTGCTTTCAACATCCTAACTTCCCCCTTATATCAACAAAGAATGAGTGTGCAGGAAGCATGCAGCATGAAGGAGAGAAATATGTAGTTTTGTTGAGGCATTATTGCAGTAGCAAAGAAAGTGAGTTGAAAAACATAGTCTTAATACTACTCTTAGACAATACATTTTATGGTTATAATAAACTGAATTAATGATACATTGAAAACATTTTGTTATTGCTTTTTTTTACGGGGCACACAAAAACTGTGTAATAACTGTACTGTAAATTACACACAGGAATTATATGAAGCTATAGTCTTGGATGTATCTTATATGCCATCAGCCAAATGAAAGAAAAACAGGACAGAAAGACATCCAAAGAAGGGATGAGGTTAAGCAAAAACAGAATGGTCACATCCTTCCCAAAGGTCTCCCTTACATCAACATGTCTCTGATCTTGACCAGAGTACAAGGTGCAGTTTTCAAGGGTGAGAAGAACTGGTTCTGTAAAAGCTTTCCTTAGGACCCAGGAAGATCTTGATATGAAAGTCAGCTGTGCTCTAAACATGTATCTGCTCCATACTATAGAGCAGGACTCTGACAAATGCTTATTTTTATACACACACACACACACATATATATATATATATAAATATGTGGAGAGGCAACAGTAGTGTAAGATCTAAAGAAGCCAGCCCAGTGAGAACTGTTCACTTCATAGCTCACAGTAGTAATAACCTCTCATTTAATCAGCAAAGGCCACGCTCAGATCTTTCCTCAGGCAAGCTCTCATTCAAAGCAAGGCCTGAGAAAATGATGACTAAAAATCCATGAAAACTGCAAACAGTCTAAATTGATGCTGGGCAACTTCAAAGGGGATTTTGCTATTATAAGTCTTCAGGGTACGGCCCATGGCTGTATGCACCCATTCAAATTTAACGAAAAAGAAAACGTATACTACATTGTGTTTCACTTCAGAGGTGTTTAATTGTTGGAGTGTCATAAGACCCGACTGGCTTAGCTCATACCTTTGTTTGTTCACAGTGCCCAGATGGTAGCAGCTAGATTAGAAGCAGCTGACATTCGGGGGAGCATATGAGCTGCTCAGCCTTGTCAAAAGTTCTGCGTTTAACTTGGATCCCATACCGACACAACCTAAATACATGATCACAAGCGGTGCGGCTTAGCTTTGTGTGAAGAGGTTAGGACTTTAACACATTCTTTTCAGCTGCCATTCTTCTTACCCAGCCCTCTGAAAATAGCTTCAGAAATTAATTTAGTCTCTGCTTCAGAACTACTTCAAGGTGAGAGTACCTGTTTAAAAACGTAGTTTGAAAACTTGAGGGAGGGGACATTTTGGCTTATTGTGTCTCTATGCCCTTGTTACCATGGACAGTGTTTGCCTTAAATACTTTTCATGAGCCTCATCATAAAACTTGTTCAAGTTTTTCATCTTCACTGCCCCTCATAGAATCCTACATCTGAATTCCAATGCTCTGCTCTTTACAAACCTTCTGCTCTAAATACATTCCTTGTCAGTTTATATGTGCATGTGATGACATATGAAGTTAAGCAGACCCTTTTTCATTATGGTTTAAAAGAGCTTTTTGTACGAGTATTCATGTATGATGGACAGAAAGACCAGATGAGTGAGAAAATTGAACTGGAGTTTACTGTGTGTTCCATGAAATTTGCACCTGTATAGCCTTTTAAGGGAGAGTTAACGTTTCCTTACTGTCAAAACCACAATTTTGTCTCATGATAGAGCATGTGTGCATTTTCAGTTCTCAGCTTTCTTGAGATACCCAGCTCCATGAGTGCAGGTTTCAGATACCACACAGTGCTGGACTGCACAAGTGCACAAGTATTGTGCCAACTTCAATGTCTTGAGATTTTAGGTTTATTTTACCTAACTCTTCTGTGCTTGCTCCATGTTTTCTCCTGCTGTTTTTTAAAGGCAGCAGATCTCCAGGGAAGCCACAAGAGCTTAGCAGAAAACAGTGTGCAGGCAAGCAGTGACATTCCAGAGGGCGGATTTTCAGCTTGCCAAGAAAAACAGCACACAGCTTATAACCACAGCCAAACATTACACAAATTCACACATCTATTGGTATAGGCAATAGACAGCTCCTGTAACAAGACTTTTCAAGACAGACAGCCATTTCTTACACTACTGTGTCATGCTTCTAGAATATGCATGCTGCCAGGGATGTTAAAAGAGGTACCATGCATATAATTCATTTGATCTTCCTAAATGCCATCCCTGTCCCCGTAAATTAGGCACTTGGTTACACTAATATTAGTGGCAGATTTCAGAGAATACAAATCCTCAGATTCAAATAATCCACTAGATTTTACCTATTATATATTTGACTATATACATTTTTTTGTCATCTCTAACACCATTAGTTTGGGAAAATATTCCATGATTAGAGTAACAAATTGGATATAGCACCTTTGTATGGCCCAGCTGCATCGCCTGGGAACTGGAGACTTCAGTCAGTTTGGTGGTGTCCATGAAACCAGATCCTTAGGTCAGTTAAACTACAACAAAAGCAACGGTGCAATTCAGACCAAAAAAATAAAACAAGAGCAGCAGGCCACAGAAGATGTAGACGTCAGAAACAAGGCTGCATCAACTAAAAAAAGAAAAATCAAAAGGTATTATTTCTCTGACTCATGACAGGCTAGATCAATTGGAGAACAAAAAAACCTACACATTTTGCTAGTGGTTTTAAGGTGAGCAATCATAGGATCACAAGTGGTCCTTGTTCAGAGCACACCCACTCAAGCCAAAGAAACAGAGCAAATCAGGACTTAGCTCATACAATTCACACAGAAGGCAGAAAGTTGGACTGTACAGAGCTTTGTATCCCTGCCATCAAAAGACACATTATTTTTAAAGAACTAATCCAACAGATACCTTAGTGGTTACAGATGGATGGTATTTCATACCTGTGCAGCTTATCTCCTTCCTTCACCAGAAAAGGTACACAAGTATCAAGATTTCTTTTCATGACTGTAATGGTAACCTCTTGGTCCTAGAGGCTTATATACCGCTCTAACACTGGACCAGGGACAACTATATCACCTCCACACTTTAACATGTTTCTGCTCACTGACTCAGCCCTGGTAGGACTGTGATTTTAGAGGATCCCAGTTTTGCTATGAGATTTTTAAATTACGTAAAACCTTAAAAAAGATATTTATTTTTTGCAATTCTTCCATCTGAATATAGCCAAGACTGTTCAGAAGCCAAACTCAGCTACTCCTGCTTTATCCATTTGTTCACATCCCTGTTAGGACACCTTCAGTTTTATCTGTCATTTTCCACTGTTCAACTTCCCTTTGCAAGTTCCATGAAGACTGAATTTGATTAAGGCAATTCATGTAATTAGCTTATGCTAGTATACTTGTGCTTCAAACACATATGCCTGAAATATGCATGTAAATGGATTCTTTTCTTTCTATTGGAATTTTGATTATTTTAATAACATTTCAATATCGGAAATCTGGTTCAAATTTTGGTGGTTCACAGTTATATACAACTAACTGCTAAACATGCAATGTAGCATGTTATTGGAGGCTGCCTTCAGATTCTGAAGAAAAATTTTTTGGACAAGGAAGGAAATAGAGAAAAAGGGGAATAATAAAAATTTCAAGTTTAGAAGGTGTCCTAAAACACAGTTCCCTACTTGTTAAATTTAACTTCTGAAATAGGTGACATATATTGCAATCTATATGTTCTTTCTGGAGAAGAATTATTAATGTTATTTCAAGGATACCCAAAACTTCAATCAAATTGAATGTCTTTTTCACAACTATTTTTGCTGTTACTATGGCTTTCATGCTCTTCTTTCAATAAAAGGTGTTCATGAGCAGCCACAGAATGACCAAGTAAAAAAATCTCTAGCCCTTCTTCAGACAGAGCCCCAAACTTAAAAGTCTTTGTAGGCCAATACGTGACAGATTATAATTGCTTTTATGTAGACAGTGTTATGGCCTCACATCAAGCAACAGCTAATTACTAAGGATGTGAAAAGGGTGCTCTGACACCAACGTATATTAATCACATAAAGACCAATGTACACATTCCTAAATGAAAATGATGTAACAATAAATTAGATTAATTTCCTCTTCATTGGCTGGTCAGTAAGTCTAGTTCTAAGAAACACTAGTAGATGTTTATCTGCTGGAACATAATGTTATTTTACTATTTTATTAGTTGCTGCTCTAACTGCATAAAGTCATCCTCCCTTTTAAAATGCCAGACCATATCAGATAACATGTGATTTTGGTAATAAAACCAATGAATACAATTAGGGGGCTGAAATTAATCTATTCTAAAAGCGTTACATTTTCACTGTCTGTTTTTTGTCATTAATGTTAAGGAAGTAAGAAGTATTGAATGAGAATGTCATAACCTTTACCAGTCTGCAGCAAAACACCACAAAGGCAAAAAAATGTTCTTTGATCATCCTGTGGGGGCTGGCAGACTCTGGATGATGATTAATAATTATGAAACATTTAGAGGTAATTTTTCAATTCCTATCTAATTTAGCATAATCCATAATACATAAGATTAAGGGTTAGTTCAGGCTGACGCTTTCAATCCTTGTTCAAAGACAAAACTTTTAAAGAAAATATTCTAGACAAACTAGGATCAGTGTCCTTTGGGTAGAACAAAGACTAATGAGTAGTTAGCAGCTTGGTGACCACCCATTGATCCAGGGACCGCTAATCAAAGCAGCCTCAAAAATTATTGTGGTTAGATATGAGGAGTGTGTCATTAGGATGGCCGTGAGCACTGGACTGGCCACCAGGACAATGAGACCCCAGCCATGGGGTATGGATGTTCAGTGGCGGAGTGTCTACTGAAGGGGAGGTTATTAGAGGTTGTCTACATGCCTATAGGTCTGGAAGGTGTGCAAAACAAAATCCTGTATAAGTAAAGGGAGAATACCTCAGTCCAGAAACTAGTGGGGATAGTTATTCCCAATCTGAAATTGTTCTGCTATGTGACAGGGTGACAGGACTCCATCTACTCCATTGGGAAAGGATTGGAATTTTTTTTTTAAATCTAGATTTGGAGGAAATGTACACTGGCCAAGTTGCACTTCTGCACTTCTCTCTTTTTCAACTAAGGAATAACTATGGAATAGTCACCACCATGAAGGTAAGCAACTTAACCTCAGCTTTAATGATCTGGGGACAGAGTTCTGTGGGATGACGTGCTCTGAAGCAAATGCTTATTTACATACTTCACTTTTATCTTTCTCTCTTGGCAGGCAACTTCAAATCATACTATGTGAAGAATCCTGCGTAAATGACCCCTTTTGAACAGGGAAGGTTAATAAATATTTTTTATGTAATGGAAGATGGTGGAAGAAACAAGGAATCAAACTTTGATTTTTCGAGAAATGTGTATAGAAAGAAAACTGTAACAGTTTATCTCAGTAGATATGAACCTTGTTGCTAAGACAGGGGTAAAAAAAAAAATTCCCTATCTAATAACTGCCATTTATAATGCAGACAGAATTGATTTACTGTTTTAAAAGCATTCTGTCAATCTAGAAGTTCCTGTAATATGTAAATCAATGTCTTTCATTGTGCAAGCACAACAAAGCCCTATCAATTGAACAACCAAACAACTTTTCATATTAATCAGTATGAACTTGATAAATCCCACTGATGTAGAAAATTAACACCTTTGCGTGTTTCCCAGATTTTGATTTCATTTTGGACACTTGGTCATGCATTATAAGTGCTGCCTGGCTGGCTGTAACTATTTCAGTTGAGATCTGTTATTTCTAGCAGAATTATGTGCCTTGCTAGGGAAATGCCATCTCTTTCCATTACAGCATCTGCACTGCAGTTTATCTATTATTAACATTGAGCTCATTAAAAAAATGAAGGAATCTGATTTGTGTCTTTAGGGTGGGGGTTACCGAGGCTTCTGATGAAACAAATAAGCTGGCTGTGCTGCTTCCAGTTGACACAGCTGTCAGGAAAGCGTTGACTGCCACCGCACTGCGTAGGGATTTGCGGCTACCAGGCCCTTGTAGCCATCTGTAAACAATACTGTGCCGATGACAGGTTGACAACACTGGAGACAACATGTGCAGCTGTTAGCCACTGGTTTTTATAGTGCAAAACAAATGTTTTTCGATTTGCAGACATTTGGCACGAAGCCTCCGCAGCAGCAGTGAGAAGGGGAGGATAGGCGTTTGGTGGCAGTTTTATGCCATGCTGGCAGTGTGCTGTCCCATGCCGTGCCGAGGAAGGGGCTGATAAATGTCTTTCCTTCTCCTCGCCTCCTCACCCTGCTCTGGGTGACTCTTTGGAGGAGGCTGGGCTCCTGTCGACCTCATGCATGTGTTTTGTGGTTTAAAACACTGAAGGTCTCCCCATGGAGACAGAGAGGAACATTGCTGTGGGATGCTTCGGGAGCAGCCAATTTGGACTGTGTGTCACCAAGCCACATAATAGTCACATTTAAAGGAGGGCTTTTAAAATGTGGAGGGTAAAAGAGGGATAAAAGAGTTTGGAAATTCTAACCAAAAAATACTTGAATGGGAGGGCACACAGAGGCCTGAAGAGGAAGCTGAGCAAGTTTTATCCTACCCTGCTTTTGTGTTAACAACCCCAGATGCTAACTGCTTTCTGAACCAGCAGACAGCATGTAGACTTCGTGTTAGAACAGGTGGGAAAAATCAAAAGTAAAGGAAGTTACAAAATCCCCATATAATTTTCCTGTAATAGATATCAGTGACATTGTCATAAAACACATCCTGAAACAGTAACTATGTTTTACAAATAACTGTGTTGTCAAAACCCCTGTATATATGGGCTTGGTATACTTTAGCCTTGGGCATGTTGATGGGCCAAGCCATGTTACAGTACAACTTGGTCAGCAATGGAAGTTTAAACATGTCCTTCAAAACTTGTTGGCTTACATACTTTTTTTTGGTGACAGTAAGATTCCAGCACATCCTGGTTAATATGCTGTTAAACACCTCAGTCATGGTAACCGAGTAGGAGGTGCCAATAAATAAAATGGTCTGGGACCTGTTCTCTAGCCTTGCAGGCAGTGTCAGCACACAATTTGTGCCTCAGTAGTTAAATTCTCTCTCACTACACTACTAGGACCCCCACTGATGTCCACTAGGACGTTCCCTGGCCCATGCTATCCTCTCACCCTAGACGGACACTGTCTGGGAAAGTGCTAGTTAGCATTGGTCAAAAATATATATGAAGAGTACATTAACAAATAAGAGCGTCATGGGACAGGCTTGTGTGTATGCCCTTGTCATGTCTAGTATACCACTATGGATGTAGATTTAGCACAGATGATAGTGTTAAAACCATTTTCATTAGCTCTTAATTCCAGAGGACAATGGGTTGCTTTGATATACTGGAATTCCCTTTTGCAGGAGGGATAGTTAGCAGGGCAGTGAGGCAGCCTCTTGGATCTTGAGATGCATCATTCACAAAGGCTTTCATGAAAAATAGAAATAGTTGCTTGCTCGCAAAATACTGTAACTACAGAACATAAAATATCCAGGAAAGTTATTACATGTTCTCACCTGCAAACATTCTGGAAATTGGAAAATTGATCAAAAAAGACTGCAGAATCAACTATTCATTAAAATATTTTCTCACTTCTTTTTAGTTGGGGTGTTGTTGTTGTCTTCCCCATTGATTTTTTTTTTTTGCTTTCACATTTTTAGAAAGAAGATATATTTCTGAAATAAAGAGATCAAAAATTCAAGAAAATTTAGGAAAAGGGTTTGCCTTAGTTTGAGTTTTCAAGAACATGCTGTATTCAAAAATAATATTTTCTTTTTTATTTAAAGTATCTCTCTCAGGTAAATTAAACTTTCAAACCATTTTTTTTAGCTAAACAAATTTTTGTTTATGGCTCAGAAGCAAAGGAAAGCAAACTTGCAAACCTATTTAAAAGTAATTTTTATTCTCGTTGAATTATTTTAAAGAGAAGATTAAATCTCACCATGTGACTTTAAGTAGTTGCAGTATAAGAAAAAAATATTCAGCAAGAAATGTTAACATAAGCAAAATAATTACATTATTATATAGCTGGGGGAAATCATAAAGGGAATGATCTTGATTTGAGAGATAAAGATCTGTAATTGTGCTGTATTTTATACTTAGCAGCATGTCCAGATGACTGGGTAACACATTTGAGAGAATTATTCCATCATATGGCTTTTGGAAGAGGTGTTATTGCATTCTAAGGCCTTCATCATCTGCGTTTAATTTTTGAAGTTGTTCATATTCTTGTCAATATTGGTATTTTTTTAGCGAGTGCTGGAAGTAATGACTGTTTATGATGCATCGTACTTACACAATGCCCCTTTTTCTAACAAGGTCATAGCATAGTCTCCTGTAAAAATTCCACATTCTTGCCACAAAGAGCAGATGCAGCTGGAAAGAGAATTTCCATTCTGAGTAACCATTTGTATGTGTGGTGCACAGTTCCATGAACAGCTTCCAGCCTACCATAAGTGCTCTGCATTTTAGCTCTGGGTGGGGTTTTATAGCCGCCATAAACTTCCTCCTCTAATAGATAAAAGCCTGCAAACCCAGATGGGTGATGAGATTGATGATAGTGCTCTCCCACAGCTGCCCTTTCTTCCTTCCTCAGCAAGTACTGGGAGATGACACGTGTGCCCACATTAAGCATGTGAGAGTTTTGCTCCTGTTTTAACTCCATCTGTTACACACGTGGATTGTATCAGGTAGCCATGGGCATCCCTAGTGCTGCCTCTCTCACCACAGGTGACAAATTGCTCTCTCTGCCTTCCAAGGCAGGGACTTATCCTATCCATCATTGACTGTGATGTCTCTCTTGCTAATGTTCTCACAACCACCCTCCATCTGAGGAACATAATGAAACATTTACTTATCTTTTGACAGAGGAAGAGAAGCTCCTGAACTTTCAGAAATAGAAGTTAGTGGGAGTTATCTATCTCGTATATAACATGGCCAAGAAACAACTAAGCTACCTTCTCCACAATGTAACGGAAATCTGTAAAGTTTGCTGGAGATGATCAACAGTCTAGTAAAACCCAGTCCAAACTCATCAATACTTGTGTTATTTTATGGTTATTGGTGTTATTTTAACTTAATGTTATTTTCCTAGCAATTTTCCTCACTTGGCATTGGCTTGGTACTAGGGAAGAGAAACATTTCCGCAGTTGTGGATCACTGTTCTGCCCCACTAGCGACTGGCTGCTTCTCCTACCAAACTGACAGATGCATTTCCCCTTCCCTCCGGAAGAAAGCCCATTTTTGTATGCCTAAGGAAATATGAGGACATAAAGCCATGATTCTCAAGCCAGCCTATCTAACTTACAGATATGGCCCCCATCACATATTGTAACAAAAGCTTTTATGTGAGCATAATGAGAAACTACATATAGTTAGTATTATATTTTTGTTCTTATATATTGAACTCTGTTTTTTAAAAATTTGTCCCCCAGCAAGGAGGGGTTTTCAAAACTTTCTTGTTAGTCTTATACAGAATAAAGGCCATTTTGGGTCTATTAAAATCCAGAAGATTTCCTTTTCCCATGGAAACACTGCATTGTCTATCACATAAGAAGTGCTGTCAATACAGTCATACTGTCACTATGTTCTTGAAATATAGAAAACCTTTTTAATAGTGAGAAGAAACAGCTTGAAATAAATAAAAACTGAGAAGTCCAAAATATTAGCAGAGGTCTAGTAATCTACCAGTTTTCCTCAAAGAACTTTGATAGCTGAGGGCTATGAAATAAACAGCAGAGAAGCAGCTTTTCTCCATGGCCTGGGTTGCAATTTGCACCTCTGAAAAAGCAATATTCTTTCTTCCTTTTCTTGATTCCTTTTAATCAACATGTCTCGTTCCACTTCACTGCTGGCACTTCAGCCACAAGAATCTAAATTTTCATTCAGATATGCTAAAAGTACCACAACCTTCTGATGAATTTCTTCACACACACACACAAATGCGCATGAACAGACACACAAAATCCCCTAAAGGAAATCACGATTTTAAATTAATTTGTTCTCTGCTTGGGAATGGACTGGTTTGCTGACCTAAACATGAGGGTACGGATAACTTCTGAATACTGACACAGTTACCTGCTGGTGTGTTGGTTAAAGCAGAGAAAGGTAAATATCATTATTTTAAATCAGCAGGCTGGGCACCAGGGTTTAAATAGCTGATTTTTATCTTGTTTTGCATAAGCCTTTTTCCAAAGGAAATGTTGATTCTTTTTGCTACCACACATTGTAATCTACTCACATTTGTTTAAGCAAGTTATACACAGCGGGCCTCAGACCTTCTTCTAAGTGTCAGAGGAAGGCTGGCCCTGACCTGACTTACAGTGGATGAGCAGTAGAGGATCTCTGCACGTTCCTTTCTCTGCGTGTCCCTGTCCTGCTACATACCTGGATGTGCATCCACCTGGTGGCAGCATCCCTAGGAAAGGGAGGAGCTTGAACAAGGCTTTTGCTGACTAAGCATTTCATCTGCCTTGTAGGTTGCTCCTGAGAAATCACTAGGAAAGACAGCAATGAGGAGTGGGCTGTGAGCCAGAGGAGCTGTCTCAGCAGACTGCACAAAACCTGCGGATCACAAGTCGAACCCTCCTGATTCAAACAATGAAACAATAAATAGTATTTATTCTTATTCTCTCTCTCCAATATTTC
>WKFP01015095.1:1388349-1476233 GCA_011057875.1 Pterocles orientalis
TCTCGTATATAACATGGCCAAGAAACAACTAAGCTACCTTCTCCACAATGTAACGGAAATCTGTAAAGTTTGCTGGAGATGATCAACAGTCTAGTAAAACCCAGTCCAAACTCATCAATACTTGTGATATTTTATGGTTATCGGTGTTATTTTAACCTAATGTTATTTTCCTAGCAGTTTTCCTCACTTGGCATTGGCTTGGTACTAGGGAAGACAAACATTTCCGCAGTTGTGGATCACTGTTCTGCCCCACTAGCGACTGGCTGCTTCTCCTACCAAACTGACAGATGCATTTCCCCTTCCCTCCGGAAGAAAGCCCATTTTTTGTATGCCTAAGGAAATATGAGGACATAAAGCCATGATTCTCAAGCCAGCCTATCTAACTTACAGATATGGCCCCCATCACATATTGTAACAAAAGCTTTTATGTGAGCATAATGAGAAACTACATATAGTTAGTATTATATTTTTGTTCTTATATATTGAACTCTGTTTTTTAAAAATTTGTCCCCCAGCAAGGAGGGGTTTTCAAAACTTTCTTGTTAGTCTTATACAGAATAAAGGCCATTTGGGGTCTATTAAAATCCAGAAGATTTCCTTTTCCCATGGAAACACAAGAAGTGCTGTCAATACAGTCATACTGTCACTATGTTCTTGAAATATAGAAAACCTTTTTAATAGTGAGAAGAAACAGCTTGAAATAAATAAAAACTGAGAAGTCCGAAATATTAGCAGATGTCTAGTAATCTACCAGTTTTCCTCAAAGAACTTTGATAGCTGAGGGCTATGAAATAAACAGCAGAGAAGCAGCTTTTCTCCATGGCCTGGGTTGCAATTTGCACCTCTGAAAAAGCAATATTCTTTCTTCCTTTTCTTGATTCCTTTTAATCAACATGTCTCATTCCACTTCACTGCTGGCACTTCAGCCACAAGAATCTAAATTTTCATTCAGATATGCTAAAAGTACCACAACCTTCTGATGAATTTCTTCACACACACACACACAAATGCGCATGAACAGACACACAAAATCCCCTAAAGGAAATCACGATTTTAAATTAATTTGTTCTCTGCTTGGGAATGGACTGGTTTGCTGACCTAAACATGAGGGTACGGATAACTTCTGAATACTGACATAGTTACCTGCTGGTGTGTTGGTTAAAGCAGAGAAAGGTAAATATCATTATTTTAAATCAGCAGGCTGGGCAGCAGGGTTTAAATAGCTGATTTTTATCTTGTTTTGCATAAGCATTTTCCAAAGGAAATGTTGATTCTTTTTGCTACCACACATCGTAATCTACTCACATTTGTTTAAGCAAGTTGTACACAGCGGGCCTCAGACCTTCTTCTAAGTGTCAGAGGAAGGCTGGCCCTGACCTGACTTACAGTGGATGAGCAGTAGAGGATCTCTGCACCTTCCTTTCTCTGCGTGTCCCTGTCCTGCTACATACCTGGATGTGCACCCACCTGGTGGCAGCATCCCTAGGAAAGGGAGGAGCTTGGACAAGGCTTTTGCTGACTAAGCATTTCATCTGCCTTGTAGGTTGCTCCCGAGAAATCACTAGGAAAGACAGCAATGAGGAGTAGGCTGTGAGCCAGAGGAGCTGTCTCAGCAGACTGCACAAAACCTGCGGATCACAAGTCGAACCCTCCTGATTCAAACAATGAAACAATAAATAGTATTTATTCTTATTCTCTCTCTCCAATATTTCTATCATTTTCTAAGCTATGAAACTACCTTACTGCTTATTTACCAGGTGCTAGTTCCTTTTTTACTTATGATTTGGACCAAACTGCACGTGGACAGCAACTGGAGCCCAATTAGCATTCACAGAAAGAAAGAAAAAACTGCCTGAAATGTGCCGAGAACATTTTTTAAATGGGGGAAAATAGCCTCGTGTCTAAAACTAGCTGACTTTTTCAAAAAAAAGGGGAACAATATCTGTTAGTGAATTGAACAGCAGTAGTTAATTCTGGTCACAATCTCACTAAGCTTTCAGAAGTGGTAGTAGATCTCCTCCTCTTCCCCTCCCATTATTTTGAGAGGTCTGAGGAGGAATATCAGCCTCTCTGATTTTCCAACTCCTAGCTGGTTTCTCAGGTTTGAATCAAATAGTCACTGAATGGAACCAAGGAAATGCAGTGAAATGAAAAAATCCTCTCTGTCCTGCAAGAGGCTAGTACTGTCAAAAGCCAGTTTATCACTTCAGCACACTCTGGTTCCAGGTTCTTAGCTGTACAAGCCATGTGTGTAATGTCTGGGCTGTTTTTGACAGCAAGTTGAGATTTCTGCAGGGTTTTATTTCCTGTAGATATTATCAGTTGAGACATTGTCATTGCGTGCCATATTCCCACAGTTCATTGTACATAGCCTTGCTTTTAACACAGGCAAAGCTAAACTTTCAAAAATATGAATTTTCTTTTACATTGGTTGCTTTCTTTTCTAAATCTGCCCTTCAAACAGCTGACAATTGCTTAACAAAAAGACCAACCTCTAAATTGGAACTGCAGGGGACTGTAATGCTGAGGCACATAAACAAGCTGCAGGCACACAGTTTGCATCTGAAAGCAAGACTAGCTGCATCTGTGGGATATTCTCCTTCAGATAATTAATGCCTTCACAAGCAGGACTAAGTAACCGGTGTACAACTCCATGACAAAGTATCTATGCAATGCCGGACAGCCGCTAGAAAATCTGTGTGATCTCTTACCACATTTTGTAGATTTAGTGACTTTGGTCCCTGCTCACTGCAGATATGCAGTAAATACGCCCTCAGTCTCCTGCCAAGCATCTGTATAGACTTAAACATCTGTAGAGCAGGAGCTTAAATGGATTGTGTAATATAATGAACAGCAGGCTACATAATTAACCTTTATTTACTTGTAACAAATCAGTTACTACAAAGAATTGTATTATCTACACTGAAAAAACGCTGCATCAATTAAATTGTAAACTGCATTTGTATTAATTCTGTCACCAAGCAGTATAATTTCAAAGTGGACAGGGTGAGTATAAGGACACAGAAAAGAGATTTTTTTTCCTTTTGAAGAGTTGGCAGCAGTACACCAAGTCTTTGCAGTAATTCCAAAGAGTTATTGATTTTGGAGCCAAAAAGAACCATTGCATTCATCTGGCTTCATTTCTCACACAACAGAGGGTTTTGCACAGCAAATTCTCCAATAAACCCAGTAGCTTTTTTACTTTGTTTTTAAAAGACCTTAAAAAACCCCCATGAAGTAATCAGGGAACTGCAATCTGCAAGTTCAACTCATGATATAAAATAGAAGTGAAAAGAGTGAATTTAGTATTTCTGGCCCAGATTTAGCCAAGTCTCACATTGAGAGTCTGACATATTTTCACACAACTTCTGACCTTTATTCTGTCAGTCAGAAAAATCCTTCCTCTTCCCAGTAGTACTGGAGTGAAGACAAAACACCACATTTAAACTTCATTTGTTCTTGGGCAGTGTGTGTGAGTATTGCCCGATGGCGTACGCACAATTTAGTGTCCACACCAAGACTCTGGAGTGATATAACTATGATCTAGATTGATCCAACAATATGTGTTTCTCTTTGAAAAAGAGAACAAAGGAGACCTAGAAATTGGGACTAATGCACCTGTAACAATGCCCCTCACCCAAGCACGCAGAGAACATGAAGCAGTAGCTCTAAGGAATTGAGTTACTTGCTTGCAACTCTGCTCAGCACAGCCTTGCAGAGGACTGTGGGGTGCAGTATGACAATATTGAGGCTTTCTTGGCCCATTTACCCAGGTAGAATTCACCAAAACAAGTCATCCAGTTAGGAGGGTACAAATGTTACTATGACTTTGACTGGTGGGGAACACAAAATACGAGACCTCTCACACCTGTCCGCCTCCATTCAGATGGGGACTTTCAACCCATCCCTTCCCTTGCCATTCAATGTAGGAAGAGAAGTCAGAGATATTTTGCATTGAGGTGTGTCTGCCTTGGTTTCATTCAGCTCTGTTTTTTTGAAAATTGAAGAACAGTAAAGCTTTATGAAGAAAAATAAACCAATGAAGCATTATTCACAGGCTCTTTCACCCATCCACTCAGCTCAGAAATGGTCTTGTTTCTCCAGGAAATCTTAAAAGTTCAGAATGACTGAACTTGAGAGAAGACTGTCTAATAGGTCCAGATCCTGCTGTAACCTGACCTACTTTAAGGACTCCAGGATGGTGCTGGGAGTACTGCACTGCCTGGGATTTACCTGAACTTTCCTATTGCTGAAGAAAAACTTTATTTTTTGACATGAATGCCTGGTGACACATAAACAACTAGAAACACTAGCAATAGAATAAATAAGCTTACAGTAAAACTCTGAAGGTGCTTTTAGGTCTAATGCTGAAAAATGCATTTTTTCCTTTCATTACAGAAGATTGCATTATATATATTATAGTTCTGTAAAATACCTAACCGTCCAAGGACATTTAAAAATCATTAAAAGAATTATCAGAAGAAATAGCTTTGTATTTAAGTCCTACCTTTCAAGTAAAGTGGCTGTGTCAACTGAACTCATGTCGAGGCAAACAACTTCTTTTTACAGGATAGACACGTACCTCAAGAGAGCATTTACAGCACTGGAAACTACAAGATGGTATTTCAGTGCCCAGTGATATTTGATACCTTTGATCCTTTCATCTGTTTTGTATCTACTGCAGAAGAGATGCCAAATTGTGAAAAGCATGAGACCTTAAGTGCCTCTGTAAAATCTGTGTGCACCTGTCACACATAAAATGCATCTTTTGGGGTTCCAGTTGGCATTTCAACATGAAAAATGGGTGTCTTTGCATTCTGAGCAGCTTATGAACGCCATTGTTGTTATCTATTTTGCATGCACATGGGCTCTTTAAGTACTAAATGAGACATGCTATTCAACAGGGATAAGCAGTAAAATATCTATACTTCTGAGCAAACCCAATAAATAATGTGTCTTGTGTTCAGAACAAGTCGGGAAAATGTTTAATTCCTGAAACGTAATTTGGTATTCAGCTACAATATTTTTATAATAAATTGTATGTGTCATAAAAATAATGTTACCAAATCATAATTTAATTCATGTATTTTAAGCAGGACTGCTAAAGTGTCCATATTTTACCTGCCATGTTGCCATATACTGGAATTTTAATTCCCATTCTTTTCTTGATCTCTAGATTCTATTACATTCTCCATCTCCCAAGTGCAGTCATTCTGTTCAAGCTACAGAGACTCATACTTTTAGGGCTGGAAATGGATGGTTCACTTCCAGTTAAGATGGTATTTGCTATATATGCATATGTCTTAAACCACTAAAGTGTATGGTCATATCAGTGCAACACTTACACCTCCTGAGCCACTGGTCCCAGCTGTCAAAAGTGCATGTCATATTTAACAACATAGTCTAAAGTGAGAGGGGATGGTTATTAATGCTACTGAACAACATCCTTTTCTACAGATGAGAGAAGTCTCTGTTGTTAGCAATTAGTTTAGAAAAATGCAGCTCGGTTCTTAAATTCTTTCTTTCTTCTTCTGGCCTTGTCGGGAAGCAGGTACTGGATAAGAAGGACCTATTGCAATTCTTGTGATACCATGATCTTGAAAATCTTAGCAGTTGAAAACAAACAAGCAAACAGAAAAAGCCTTCTTTATATTATTTTTAGGTGCCATTTTAACCAGAATATCATCAATTTCAGTGACAACGGTTCTGTGACATCTGACACCAATCACATGAAACATATTCTTCTGCTTTAAGCCCCTCAAGTACAGGCTGGTTCCCTGTCAACATTTGTGGCCGATACCAGTGGCTGCAGACTGTGGCAAAAATCTAATGTTTTCCTTATGAAAAATCTTTTTAAAAACAAAAATGTTTTATTGTGGTAGGTCAATCTTTCTGGTGTGGTGAAATAAGAGGTTAGGTGAATGGACATGATACAAATAGTGTTTTCTGGTGTACATAATTTTTGGTAAGCAAGACACTGCCATTTGAGAGGAAGATAATTTATAATAATCAGCTCTGAAAACCTTGCACCTGTCATTGCTGTTGCTCGGTGATAACAGATGAAGAAACAGTAATGGCAATAAAGAAGCAGTGGTTATAGCTTAGGAGAGGTATGCCTATCTTGCAGGATGGAAGTGCATTGCACACCAGAAAAGAGGTTGCATTTTCATTTTCACTCTTTTACTTCCCCTTTTATAAGTCAAAATTTTCCTCCTCCTAAATTGTACGCATATATATACACACACACAGAAATAACCCTTATTTACCATATGAAGAAGTAGTTAAATGTGTTGTAGTTTTACCCTGGCTGGCAGCAAAACACCACAAGTGCTCTCTCATCCTCCTCCTTTCCCCCTCCCAGGGATGGGGAGAGAATTAAAACAGTAAATGAAAAAGAGACTCATGGATTGAGATTAGAACAATTTAACAACTAAACTACAACAATATTGAAAATAATAATGACAATAATAGTATTAATATATGCAAATATGCAAATGAGTGATACACAGTGATAATGCTTGCTACCCGACGACTAAGGCTCAGATTGTTCCTGATCAACAATCCTGGAGCAGGGAGGGTCCCGAAACCACAATCCCGGAAGGGAGATAAGAGCCTTCTTCTCAGCACAAATCCAAAACAGCCTCACACTAGCTACTGTGAAGAAAGTTAACTCTATTTTAGCTGAAACCAGGACCATATGAAATATAACATTCACAGACATGCTGTGTATCTGCTTTCTTAGCAAGAGGAATGTGTTACACCAGCTCCATGCATAAATTGGGCCAAGATGACCAGAGAATACCAGCAGCAGAGACTTTGCAGAAGTATAGAAGAGATACAGGCCAGGTAAATTTCTTACTAGTATACTGGGAGATGTCCTATGTTTAAATATAGAGCTGTGTTTTATGTTTTATTGAAATGTTCCCTGATTTTAAGAGCTACTCTTTTATTGAATCCTATGGCACTGAGAGCTCCTGATGATGTCAGTGAGAGTTTTGTGTAGACAGGGATTTCAAGACTTAGCTCATAATAGACAAGATGATTGATGTGAGTATGAATTCAGATACATTGATCTGTTGATTTGTCCAAAACAGTCTGACATAGGTCCAGTTGGCAGAGACCAACATGAGGATACAAAAACATGGACATTTATCTCCTGGGACTTACCAGCCTGCCACTTGAACCAGCATACTGCATAACATCCTAATGTACTTGGCCAGTGCAGCAGCCAGCAAGATTACCATTCATAGACTTTGAAATGAAATACCCTTCACCCTGTTTATGCTTCATGCATGATTAAGTGCAAAGAAAGCAAGCCATATCGGTACGACAATCTGTCAAGGAGAGGAACCTTTTGCACAATGATAAAAAAAAAATCTGAACTCATTTTCAGTGTAAAACCTCTTGTGTTGTTTATAAAGTATTACATGAAAGCTGTGTTAAAAGGACATTAAGAGTGAAAAGTCAAGCTTCTCAAAGTCAAGAAATAATGGAATTCAGACTGCCTGTGAAACCAAAACTGTGTTCTTTTAGTAATATTCACTATGACCCAGTAAATAGACAACTGCATGCTGTATCTTTGCATAGGACCCAAGCCTTCCTCAGAGCAGAGCATTGATGGTGATCAGTGAATGAGAAGCTATTCAGTATTTTGGTTTACCTTCATTATTCAGTGAGTTTTTGTATGTTTGTTCACATACTTATGTATATGCTATTCAATGACACTTCACACTCCAGCATCCCTTATAAGGGATCCCTTATGGGATAAGTCAGGTTGGAAGAGACCTCAGGAGGTTTCCCATCCAGCTGAAAGCAGGGCCAGCTGTAAGACAAGATGTAGTTGCTCACAACCTATCTGGACAATCTGTTCCACTGCCTGGTTATCCTCTTTGTAAAACAGGTTTTCCTTAAATCCAGTCTTGATCTCTCCTGATTCCACTTATTCCCACTGGCTCTTGTCCTCCCACCATTCTGTGAAAAGCCTGACACTGGCTCTTTTGTAACCTCCTCATAGGTGCTGGGGGGTTGTTAGGTGTTCCCAAAGCTGCCTTTTCTGCAGGCTGAGCCAGTCCTGGTCCCTCAGATTCTCCTCACAGGGTGAGTGTTCAAGTCACTGTCCCGGTGACCCTCTGCTGAACTCCTTCCACTTTATAAAGAAGTCTTGCCTGTACTGGGGGAAGGGGGGAAGCAGGGCAGAAAGGGACACAGTACTCTAAATGTAATTTAATTACTGTTGAGCAGAGATGGATAATAATTTCCTGGATCTACTGCCTATGCTCTGTTTAATACAACCCAGGGTGCTTTTGGCCTTCTTTGCTGCTGGTGCACACTGCTGGCTTGTGCTCAAGCTGCTGTCCCCCAGGACCCCAGGTCCTTTCCTGCAGAGATGCTCCCCAGGCTGTGCAGTAGCACAGGGTTCTTCTTCCTTCACAGGTGCAGAGCTTTGCATTTGTCTTCACTGAATTTCATAAGATACCTGTCAGCCTATTTAGGTCCCTGTGGATGGCAGCTCTGCCCTGAAGTGTACCAACCAGTCCCTTGCAGTCTGGTGTGATCTGCAAACTTGATGAGAGCACACTCTATTGTCTCCTCTAGAACATCAATAAAGACAACAGGATGGCCCCCAGGATAGATCCCTCTAATAGTTACAGGTACAACAGCAGAGCAAATCTGTTACAGCCTACCTTGTGTGACCCATCATCCAACCAGGTTTTTTAGCCATCTAGTTGTGAACCCACCCAGATCATAATGTCCTGTTAAGGACATTTTATGAGGACATAAAGGTGTCCCATCACCACTTTTACAGCAAATAGATGCTGGACCAAGGCATTTACCATTGCTGGAAGAGTCTCCCTCTGCTTTGTGTCCCTTATTGTGAGACCACAAACCTGCCAGAATGTCACCTTCCTGTGGTTTACTTAGCTCATGAATGCTGGTGCTGCTGCACACTTCTTCTTCATGGCCTCTGTCAAAAAAAATAAACAATGTTCCTTTTTCTTATTGTACAGCATGTGGCCCTATGACTCATTTACTGCATGCTATTGAGTTCTTCTGGGTAGAGATGTGAGTATTTCAGCATAGGCTTTTCTGTGGACCTCACTTCTATCACATGCAAGTAGCAATGCTTTAATATCTGCAGCCTCCAAGAGAGGTAAGGCAGTGGGTGTGGAATTGTTCTGATGTTGAATTGTCTTTGCTGATTTCAAGTTACATTTAAAATGTCTGAGTGTGGTTATTCATGGGATTTAGCTTTACGTGGCACATTATGCATTCTCAAAACTTTTTATTGGGGCCAGGAATAGTCTTGGAGGCTAAATTTGTGCACCGAGGAAGTGAGAAACACATACCGAAAATTATACATTCAGACATCTGTCTTTGGAGCTGTCAATCACCACCCCTCTCTACTGCTGGCACAGAGAATTTAGGCTCTGGATTTCAGACAGTTGTGGGAAATTTTGTGTGGTTTGCTCCTCATGACTCTGGAGCTTCTGGTAGACCTTAGCTCTCCAAGGGACAACTGAAAGCTACACGAGCGTGTTGTCGCAGTCCTGACCTCCCTCAAGAGATGACACCTTCTGCCGTACATCAGCAGGCGTCTCACAGATAAGAGCTGTTTTCAGTAGGTGTTTCTACCTAATTTCCTGAACATAGTCCACCCATTCATCGAGCAGAGGTCTTGGATTATACAGTTTATATATTACGTGTATCATCAGGCAGTTGAAGACCATGACATAATATGTGTACAGAGATTTCCTGGGTTGTCATCAAGTCTGATGTTTCTTTAAAGTATTTGACTTTTTAAACTTCAGCAGAAGTCCTTTCAACAGGCTCAATCATTTGCTTGTTTGCTTGGATAACTATTTATGAAACACCACTTAAACTGCTCTAAATTTCTTTCTTTCTTTCTTTACTTACTGAAGTTTAGGTCTGTTAAACACTTCTTCAGGATGGCTTTCAATAGCTCATCTGAGTTGAGTCAACTAGATGGCTGCACACTCAGATCTTTCTCAAAGACTAAATTACTCAACAACAAAAAAAAGAGTTACACATCTGAGGTCAACAGGAAGACTGTCAGTTATATGAAAAGCTAAAGAAGGGAGCTATGGGTGGTACAGAGTGACATAAGGAAACATAAATTGATTCAGAGTTTTCAGTTAAAGGGGAAATGAAAAAGCAGCATAAGAGAAATGAAATATATTCTGCAAAACTGAATGGGAAACACAGGTCTCAAATGAGCCAGGTTCCAGCAGGACTTCCTATAGGCCTGAAGGTAGGTTCAGGATTAAGTACTTACAATGAAACTTCCTGGGCAAAAATTCAGGCAAATTCTTATTTTACCCAAGCCATTTGTACCAGTAATAAATAGCCATCTCAATAGCAGTGCTGTTCTGAATTCTTTTTAGAAACAATTTCATTGGCCAAGGTAACTTGTGTCCATCACTGAATAAAAATTTACATACTTGAAGTGCCTAGGAATCTACTGAGAAAGCCAGACAAGGATAAGCATGCTAGGGCAAAATTAAATTAGGACTGTGGAAGTGTAAGCTTCTTATGGCTACAGGCTTAACACTGTTGCAGCAAATTTTCATGCTGGAAGATTTCTTTTTAGAGTGGCTTGTGAAGGATCTTGTTTTGCAAAGAAAAGATCTGAGCCAATCTACAGCTCCCTAAAAGCTGGCACCACGGTTAGCTCAACATATCCCCAGTCTTCTCTAAAAAGAACAGCTATAAAGTTACGGGACAGAGACGAAAGTAACTATTCTGTATTAGGCATTCCATCTACCACTGAAATAGGAGGAAAAACAAATCACACGTTACTAACAGCAGACTAAGTTAATTGAACTCTAGTGACAAGTGGCGTATAACAAAAGGTTTATGGATGCAAGGCAGGCCAAAAATCCTGTGTTGTTACAGATTGCTGCAGACTGGCCATGTCAGCAACGCTTACAGACACAAATGTCAGGAGCATCAGCCCATTAGGAATATTGTATTTAGAAATGGAGTGTGCAACTGTAATTTCGTTCTGTGCTCTGAGTGCAGCACTAGAATGGATGGGGTAGTTTGGGTTTTCAGGCTTACAGTATCCTCAGATCACCTCTTCCACACATATTACTATGTTTATCAATGGTTCCATCCTGAGAAATAGCTTTCAGGACTCATGTCACATTGCTTTTGAAAGAGCAGAAACACCACTGGGGAATAGAATTGGCTGGGAAAACTCTGACGACACATTTCTTTCTCTGGAATTTGGCAAAATAAAAATGCTTGGTGGAAATAGTTCAATTTTGACTATGTTTGCACAGCTAGGTATTTGTGAAAGCTTGGAATAAATCGGGAGAGTTGAAATAAGGAGGTTTTTAAAATCTTCATTATTACATGAAATTCCAAATGACAAAAGGCATGCTGGCTCCCATTGTGACATGCAACAGCCGCTGTAACGGACGAGTCCTTCTGCACCCCTTCACGCTGCACAGGAGGATTCAGCTAAACAGAGTCACTACCACGTTTGGTAGGTATTACCAGAAGGTTAATTTTCCATGTTTAAATTTAATTTCTCTTACTGGCCTAAGTCATTGACAGAGATATATGTGAGAGCACCCTAGAGTCTTGTGAATAAGAAGAGAGAGAAAATTTTCCCAGAGCAGCTGAAAAATAAGAAAAATTAAATTAAGGTTGTTGGAGGAAAGCAGCAAATTGCTCTATATTTCTCTCTCTCTTACTCTGGAGATGTTGTGTGTGTGTAGATATAAAATCTTTTAGGCTCCTTTACTTGCTGAAGGTAAAGAGAAGCTGATTTTCCTCTCTGGCAGACATACCAAAAGGCTGACAGCACAGTGTATTATTCATTTTCACTGTGTGAGTCATTGCCTGCTCTGCTAGTCAAAGAAAATTATTGTGTCCGAGGGAAAAGGTGACAATAGTCCAAAACAGAATTATAGGCCTCTGCACCACATTTTGTTATCAAATTTACAAGCAACCATGTTCCCAGGCAAAAAAGGAGCTGACCTCAAGGACAGCAGACAGCCAGAGATGGTGATTTTGGCCCTCACTTGCATCCACGCTTGTGGACTTCATTTCTTCTCTCCAGAGTCCTAAGCCTTGTACACCAAAAGTTTCTAAGTACAATGTAAAAATCTGCCTTCCTAAATATGTTGTACTGCTAAACCCACAAGATTAAAAATAGTTTTGGATAAATGGACCTTTATAACATTTCATCTACTGAACTCAAAGCATTATTAAACAGCACAATGCCAATGAAATCCTGAGTGTTCATAAAAGTGGAAAACACAGTCTCCCATCCCTGTCCAAAGCCAGTCCACAGCTAAGCTGGAAGCACACCCCTGATGTCCCAATGACCAGAAATCCCTACAAAGCTTCTCTGTTTTATATTGATTGTTTTAGCTCTTATTACACCAAAAATATGGATTGTTAAGCTATGCAGCTGGATAAAATTTTAAGGAAAAGAAAGGACTTTGTGCTAGGGCAGCCATGTTTTGAATGCTGAAAATTTGGATCTCTCCCCTAAATTCTACCTGTTGTTCTTAAGCAAACCCCTGTTTTTTTCAGTGTTTTTTAGGGTTTTTTTATGTATAATGAGGCTAAGAACAGCTTATGAGTTCTCAGACCTTCACAGCCTGTGAAGTCCTGAGATGCTTTGCAGACAAAAGTGTTGCTTAGAAACTGAAATAAAAACCAAATGTCCCTAATTTTGCCTCCCAAGGGGACTTGGAAACTAAAATAGTGCCCGAGACTGTGTTTTTCCTGAAGTGCACCAGCAAAGTTAGCTCACAGGCAGAAAATAGAGCCAGGCTGTGACAATGCCGTGTTTTGGAAGCCAGGTAGCCTAGCAGCAAGTGCTGCATCCCGAGCTGCTGGCTGCAGTTAGCTCTGCTGCTGTCACACAGCCCACTGCTCCTGGCCTCCCCACCAATCTTCTCCAGGTGCTCAGAGCTCTGGAGATGCCTCTGACCCTCCCAGCCCTCCCAGGTCTTCAGCAAGCTGAGTATTAAATAGTTATTACCAGCAGCTGGTGCACTGAGTGGGTCTGTGGTTTAAGTAATTCATTTTGATAACAATGTGTAGGTTAATTGATCAGTCATTAATTTTCTTGCTTCGTAGTTTTTCCTAATTATCTCCATTACACAGAAGGTCCGCAAGGCATGTTCCTTGGTGAGTATGCCTACTTTTTATTGCTTTTTGCAAAAGTACAACATATGTGCAATTATTCAATGCCATTCCATCTCCCAGCATTTCCTTTGGTGGAGCATATTCCATTTCTGAACTCTTCTAGACAATAGTTAACCTCTCTTCTCGTGAGAAATACAGGCCAATGTATGCTGCAAGAGGAATTCAAGTGTTGACAGAATATTCAAGAAATAAATACCTTTTTCCAGACCTGGCATATTTTCCTGTGAAAATTCGGTTATGGGCTTGTGGAGACAATCAGGAGCAACCACAGACTCAAATGTTCCTGTTCCTTTCGTAAGTCTAAAAAGCAAAGCTAGAGAAGAGAATATTTTTATGCCATAAACATTTATTGCAAAAGTGTGCAGCAGCAGCAGCAACAGGGGTCAGATAGCACATCCAGGCGTCATTCTGCTCTGGTACTTCGCAAATTGGCATCTTCCTATGCCGGTGCATATTTCTGCCCTAGATCCTGTTGTTATGGGTACAAGGTGGGAGGTATGTCTTATCCTTTATGTATTATCTCATTCTGGTGGGCTATGAGATGCAGGAGACTATCCTAGCCTCTAGGTAACATTAGGCTGAAGTGTAAGGAGACAGAGGAGCTGTGTCCCTGACTGGAAAAAGATGGTGCAGCTTCCAGGAAAGGAAGGCACTGATGGGCAAGGGATGTGTATGCACACCTCTGTGTAGGCTTATAAGAGGTTATAAGAGAGGTTATAAGAGAAGATTTCTGATTTAACTGTTGGAACAGTTCCTTCAGCTGAACAAGATCGTGTTCTTGCAACACAGGTCTGCCAGGGGACTGAGCTGGAAAGAAGGCAAGGCATGCAGACACTACTAGGTGCACATTCATCTTTAAACAGTAAATGGAAAACTGCACCAGTAGAAGTCTGAAACCTTCCAGATCCAGAGGGGTACAACTACAGTGCAGGGTGAACTCATTCCCTGTTATATCTGCACATGGGATGTGCAATATGTGCTGGCCACTTGCTGTGCTCATGTCAGGAAGAATCCCAGGTGTGCACTGTCTTCCTTGCCCTGATTTCCCTGGGGAGGAACATAGCAGCTAGGAACTGCGGTGCGCTCCCTTGTTGTGCACTGTTGGGAGGCTGGGGGCTATAGGGTGAGCTGCATAAAGCACCTGCTCTGCAATCTACATGTAGAGGTAAGGTTTTCATTTTTGACAGCAGAAAATCTATGCACATCAAGCTTCCTCTTACAGCCTGGAAAAATATGACCACACTGACCCCGCTGAGCTGTGCCAGATTGCTTAGCAGAGAGAAAATGGAAGGTGTTCATGGGTATTTTTAAATTTCATTGTAAGAAAGGCAGCTTCACCTTGAAAAAGAAAATCATAAAACCCTAGCTACAATAGCCTATGATAGAAGGATTAAGACATACATGAGTTGTAAGCAGATAAATACCTCTGTACTCTTGGAGATTCCAATGGGCTATTTAATTTGAAATAGTAAGAGTGGAAGAGAAAAACCTCTCTGGTCTTCTATGCAATTTTTTAATGAAATGGCAGGACAAATTTTTGGAGTACTAGATGTGGATGCTCAACATAGTGTCAACCCAGAAGTATATAACAAACAAATGTATTTTCCTTTTACATCTCTCTAAATTCTGACCCAAATTCCAGTGCCTCACCCCTCGTACTTCCATTCTGGTGACATTTGCAGCCTTTCCTCTCTCCATTTACTTTGTTTCCCTACAATATTCACGGCAACCTGCTTTTCAAACATATGTCCGAAAACTCTTACAAGACTACATGGTTACCTCCCACAAAACCTCCACTTGAGATACTCTTCTGGATCTAGCAGCTGAAGAAGTCAAGTCACTCCCTAAAACGCTTGGTAGGATCTCTGTGTCCAAGCCCATTGCAAAGGTCCTTCCATGACCCCTGTGTCTGCAAAGGGAGGATGCAGGTAGTTCTCCAAAACAAAACCCTAGGGAAAGAATGGTAGCATATCATTCTGGAGAATCTAAAGAGGAAGACTACAAAAGTTATTTGTGTTTAGTTCTCTGACTTAATAGGATGGAGAACTGATTTTCTTCCCTGGTCAGATATTGTTAGTTTTCTGCAATGCAAGTACAATAGCAAAATTATGCTTTAATTATGCTTACATTGGGAGAGAGAAGCACAGAGAAGCAACTACATTCCAACAGTGTCCCACTACCATTTGCCGCTCTCACTGCTGTTTTAGAGTTTGTTACCAACTGTTTTGCTGTTCTCTACTAACCATCATCATTACCCTGTTTTTCTGTCCTTCACTCTTAATGACACGTGGTTCATCTGAAGAAGATGGTGACAACTATGGGAATGTAATCATACAGTTAGAGACACCAAGAATGCTTGTACTGAAAAAATTTTACTGTGTGTTCAGTCTTACAGGTGAAGCAGCTGAAATCGTTCAGAGCAGGGATCTGCTCTGAAAAGCCAGATGCTCATAAGCCAGTGTTTCCTCCAGCTGATGACTCTGTTCCTGCTTTCTCATCCTCCATGTCAGACATCCTCTCCCTTTGTATTTAAATAATGTGTATTTTTAAGTCCCTCTATACATCCCCCCAGCTATTACATTAATTCTTATGGGAAATATTTCTCCACAAGCCATTGCCCTTTTCAGGAACGTGTCCTTGACAGTAAACAGAGAGCTGCTGTGGCAGTTAGATAGGCCAGACCTAAAGCAATGATGTTGAACACCCAGGTGTCTGAAGAAGCTCCAGGAATGAGCTTAGCCTGAGACTGGCTGCTTAAATCTCTGTATCAGAACTGTCCAAAAACACAGGAATACCAAAGCTTTAGGGAAATATAAATATGCTTTACGCATATCTTCCAGAAAAATAGTGTTTGGGTCTTAAGAGGAAACCAAACAAACTTTCAAACTTAGTTTCCCGGGATTACCAAGAAAGGAAAATCCTGGAGTCCCACAGATACGCGTACTCAACTACCATTGTTCCGAAACTGTCTGTAATACCACACTTCTACTTGACACTTTAAGGGAATTTCTAATACTTCTTTGCTTGTGCTGTCTTTAGCAAGCCCTTTCAGGCACAGTGTAAACTTCTGTCTCTCTATAGTCTTAAAGTATTTCAGGGTATCCAGCTGCACTACTTTTATCGTAAAGCATGATCTTATTCTTGCGGACACCCTAGTTACAGAGGAGGAATGCCATGTACTCTATAACAATATAGAAATTCAGTTCTAAAGCTATTGAAACTTCTTGTGCTAGTACTAGTTCCTAACCATTTAGTCACCAAAAATTCTTCTATTTTTTTTAGAAGAATAAAATACTTTGATTTCAGAACAAACTCCTGATTTCCAATTAAAAGTAGCACTTGTCATCCCACAAGTCAAAATTGTGAGTCATTCTTCCTCTTTAGAAAAAAATCTTTACCATACAGCTTCTAAAATTAGCAAGGGTAACTGGTAAATCAATAGCTCAGCAGATGGGTAGATAAAATAACAACAAGTTATGTTCTGTTAAATAAAGAGGTATGAATGCTGAGACTGTATGCATGGTTAGATCCAATGCAGTTCTTCAATGCCACAGGCGAGTGAATGAGTCAAGGGCAGTGATTTCCATGTAGACTTTTCTGTAAGGTGTGTTCCTCCACTTCAGCTGTCCTTTATAGGTTTGCCTGTAGCTTGTTCCTGTCTTTTCTGTTTGATTTCAAAAATCTCTAGCTTTCAGCGTAGCTCTCTCATACACTGATGACCTTTTAAATAATTAAAGTGCTAACAGTTCACTCAAACCATTATGCAATTCACTCTTCAAAGTAGCAGGCACAGGATCAAAACTGAGAGAAAGAAGTCCTGGCTGTGCTATTTACCTTTTACTTGCTTTGTTTTCCTGACAGGCTCTGTTTCAGGAGACTGAGAAGTGTGCTTTGTTACTGGTTCAATGTTCAGAAATTCTCAGTGTCGTGTCATTATTCATCATTTCTGTTTTGATCATTTAAGCAATCTTTTCTTGTTGTTTTCCTCCTGGATATATTATCTGACATGCAACAACCAGAGTTTTCATAAAGCTCTTTGGTGCCTGTGGGTACACATGTAGCTGATGCCTGTTTAAATGGCAGTTTCACAGCCTTTGGAGGTATGCTGCATCATCTGAAAAAACAATTGCTGCACTAGAAAGCCCAAGACAGTCTTAAAATCATCTACTCAAAACAGTGACATAACTTCCGAGGAGAGGGAGAATCTGGGCAAAGTACAATGTCAAATTAAATACCTTGGACTTACCTGAAAACACACCATTGATTTGGTTATATGTCAAATCAATGCAAATCTAGAAACTGATAAATTTAAAATGAAGAAATCTTGACTTAGAGAAAAAATTTTGGCAGATTTAAAAAATGAGAGTTACAGAAACATCTTCATCCCTGTTGGAGACAGTCCAGAGGAGAGCCACAAAATAGGTCAGAGGGCTGGATCACCTGCCCTACGAGGACAGGCTGAGAGAGTTGGGGTTGTTCAGCCTGGAGAAGAGAAGGCTCCGAGGAGACTTAATAGCAGCCTTCCAGTACCTGAAGGGGGCCTACAGGAGAGATGGGGAGGCACTCTTTATCAGGGAGTGTAGTGAGAGAACAAGGGGTAACGGGTATAAGCTAAAACAGGGTAAATTTAGACTAGACATTAGGAAGAAATTTTTCACTATGAGGGTGGTGAGACATTGGAACAGGTTGCCCAGCGAAGTTGTGGATGCCCCATCCCTGGAGGTGTTCAAGGCCAGGCTGGATGAGGCTTTGAGCAACCTGGTCTAGTGGAGGGTGTCCCTACCCATGGCAGGGGGGTTGGAACTTTGTGATCTTTAAGGTCCCTTCCAACCCAAACCATTCTATGATTCTATGATTCTATGATCTGTTATTTCATTACCATTTAACACTAACTAGTATTCACCAGAACTGAGAAGGCAATCTACTCTGGGAATTGTACTGATGTATTTCCATCTTCTTTGGATAGCATATTCTTTGTCAACAGAAAATGTTAGTGGTGGTCTTAACTAAGAGTCTTGCACATAGAGAATTTAAGGATCCACCTTACAGTTGAGTAGGTGCAGCCTGTACTGTGCTGTACATACCATTTGGCTGCTAGATGAACTTCAGCGCACTGATTGTAACAGAGAATCGTGAATGTGGCTCCCACTTAGCACCTGGTGATTAAGCTACCTGCATGTCTCATCTTATCTTGAAGTAAAGCAGCATGTTTTCAGATACCATCCATTTATTTGACAGTAGAAATAATTAATAGAGTTGCCTACTTCTAAGAACATCCTATAAAAGCTCTCAGGACTACACTGCTGGTGAACCTTTCCACAGACAGTCCTGACTGAAGGTCCATCTGATGCTGCACAACTCAGACTTCCCTGCATCTGATGGGACTTAAGTTTATCTATGGTAACCTTTTTTTCTTTCTCATTTTGTGTCCAACAGATGATATTTTAATCAACACATTATTAGCTCTGAGTGCCTTTCTTACTGGAATCCACAATGAGCACTTGCAACAGTGCATTACAATACCAAATGTTTAGCTTTGAAAAATCCAAGAGGACAATGTACATACACCAATATACTGTTTGACTTTGTAGTATCAGAATTTTAGTATGTGGCATAGGACACTGCATCAAAATATAGGGACACAGCCATCTCAGCTGCTAAGCAAAAGGCTGCGTGGCGGAATCAAGCGTATCAGCTCTGCAACACAGACTTTTCAGATATTTCTTGATTTCTGAGTGTAAATTAGCTCCACAACTCTCCTATGTAAACCATTAAAAATTCCATTTTAAGCTACTAAAGTCATAACAACACATTCTATCTTACAGAAACAGACTTATTTTCTATAGCATGAGGAATTGCATTAAAAATCTAGGAAGTCAAGCTAGAGACATTTGAAGAGTGATGCTGGAACTTGTAGGCAAACTCTCTAATAGAGAGAAATCCCTTCTGAGAAAACTCATGTGTGGGAATTTTAGGCACTTATCATCAATCTAATTACAAAAATCAAGTTAAATGTTCAGCTTTACAGTGAGGTATTTAGCTTTACAGTGAGGTATTTAACTCTCTAGTTGCATCAGCCTTTAAAGGCAATAAAACTTTAATTTGTAATGAAACCCAAACCCTTACAACAGTACTTTGGTGACTATATCTCGAATCACCAGTTCTGAATACATTGGTAATAGACTTTTTTATTTCTTAAATGGTGAAAGTGGCGACTGTCTGCAGTAAATGTGTTTCTGTGGGTAAGATAGTGACTGACAGATTGAGCTGCAGTTCCATCCCTTGTTTCTGTTGAAGACATGAGCAAGCCATCCAAGAGCCTCATGCCCACAATGGCTAAGTGCTCAAATGCTCCTGGGTTTGAGAGGGGGAGGGGTGAAGTGGGGGCTGTATTTACACTTGAAACCTGCAGTTTGAGAGCACATAAAAAAGTATACAGAAAGACTCTGAAACGGGACTATCCTAGAACAAATTTTCAATATATGAATCATAACAGTGAACTTTATCTTACTCAGTATTCTTAAGGTGACCTATTAAAATCCCTAATGGTAGTTATAGTCAGTGCATGGATCTAAATAACTCTGTCAGGGCACCATGAAGCAGGAATGTCAGTCTGATAATTTGTCTATAATATAGAAAAGCTTTAAACATGGCATTGACATGTTTAAAAGGGCACTTACATTCCCTCTGTCTCTTTTTTCCCCATTAATGTACTATTATGTTGTTGGTTCTTCTGTGTGAGTAAAAGCATTGGCTAGACAACTAAAATAAGAATCAACTAGATCAGGAAATCAGTTTAAGTTGAATTTAGATCTGATTATTTTTAAAAGAAAATATTTAACTCCAATTCTGCAAGGTAATTCTCTTAACAGAGCCACAAGCAACTGAAGTAGCAGAAAAGAGAGAAAGGTATAAATCTCTGTTGATGGTATTGACACACGAAAGAGACCACTGAACTACAGCATAAATAATCCTAGTGAAATCACTAAATTTGAATCCTGTTTTGCTTAAGCAAAGCTGAAAAACACTGAAGTGCCTTCCCAAGAAACATGGCACAACACTGTAGACACACTAACAATTGCTTTAAGCTGTAATGGTTCTATACTCTAAGGTCACTCTGCTAAAATCTACTCCAAGTGGAAGCAATTTTTACGTAGATTTTTTTTGTTTTCAGTATTCACATAAAAGAAACATGTTCCTTCTCTATCAGGTATGTGATGGCTGTTTTTAACTGTCTGCATAAGAATAGATCTTAAACAGAGGGAAAAAAAGTTCTAATTTGGAAAATCAATAAATAAGTCAATAAATAAGTCAGCAACATATAACTGCAACATGATCAGACAGAAAGACAAGAAAGAAACTACATGAAAATAACCACAGAGAGTAAGGATTTGAAACAAATATACAATCAATAAAGAACCATATGCAAATCTAATAACCCAAGCAAACAGAAAGTCATATATCCTGCTCAAGATATCTCTGCACAAGGCACTTCACAGCAAACATCAACACAATTTATACAAAAAAAAAAAAGTGAGGAGGGAGGTATATGTATAGAGAGAGAGACAGAGAGATTAAAAGGAGTCTATAACAAAGCAAGCAAGCAAACTTACATCAAAGAACTGTGCCAAATCATTTTCTGGGATTATCCCAATTTATAATGTTGAAAAAAACCTGAAGTGCAGTGAGAGAAAATAAATAAAATAAAAATATTGCTCTATCACAAAACTGAATTGTAACTAGCTTTGTTTCATTTATGGGCATAAGGTGGCTTCTTTCTTCTAGGTGTTTGAAAACTCATTATGGAAATTGGAAGTTAAACGTTGAAATATCACAATAAAGTTAGACATTTTTATTTTACAATTTCTGAAAAATTAAGAAAATTTTAAAAGGGGAAAATGTAGAAATGAAGATTATTTCTGCATATGTCAAAATAGTTGCTGATTATGTCTATTCTCCCTGTAGAACCGAATCAAGATGCTGAAAGGATAAAAATAACTTTTTTACACTGAATTACTTATCAAATGGGCATTCCCAGGATTTGTGTGGATAAAGTCTGTAGGCACACAAGAGTGTTACAGAAAGACTGGAAAGCCTGAATGTCAAGCACATGAGCTCTACCACAATATTCCCATTAGAAACATATTCTGCACAAACCAGGTTTATTAGCTGGGGTAACCTCTATCTAAACTGTTCCAAACTAAACCAGCACAGCCACATTTAGTGGGGAAGAAGTATTTAGATAGTTATAGTGAAATAGATCTTGCCATTAATATCTTTCTCCAAGTATTTTTTTCTTTGGTTGGTTGGGTTTTTTGGTTTTTTTGCAGCTACTTCCTGATATAGATGCATCCTTGGCTGATATTCACTTCACTGGGAACTACATCCAGAGGAAAGCACGCCTCCCCACCTGAAAAATTCCAATACCTGAAAGATCAAGAAAAGCTGTTACTTGATTTTTATTTTTGAATACCCAGAAATTATTTATTATTTTAACCTTCAGCACTGTAAAGGAAACATTGAAAACAAGCTACAAATAATGAATGATTTACACTAATTTGTAGAGATCTATAAAATAATAACGAAAGCAAAGTCTTGTGTTTCAATGGATGTTAATTCCAAACATATTTATGACATCTAAAGCAACAGCTCATCACTTTTTATCAGAGCAAAAAAGGAGGAAGGAAAAAATGTGTTTATATATTAGGAACATGGCCATGACTGTAATGAAATAACCTGATTTTCCGTTCAGTCTAAGGATCTGGTTATCATAGCAAAAGGCACCTTGCAGGAGGCAGAGAATAATGTTACTTTATCTGCAAAGAATTCCTCTATGTTGTAATACTTAAGGATCAGCTTAAACTTTGCAATATTTTTTGTATACCTTTTACAAGACTTTTCACAGACTTTGCTATTATAGGTCTAGATTATAATTTTGATGGTTTCACTGCCTCCAGAAAACTTGCAATAGCTTACTTTTGGGGGTAGCTTTAACTCATTTTAGACTATGTCCTCACACTGGACTAATTGCAACATCACTGATATGTCACTGATTTGGTTAGGAGAACAAACGAACATGAAAATCTTAAAGTCCATTTTTCTCTCCAACTACAGGGCAACACAGACGTATAATCAAAGCAAGTATTAAAAGATTGCACAATGAGATGCCCCATCCTAAACCCTTAATCACTCCATTATTTCCATTACTGAGCAATTGCATTAGCATCAAAAGACATTTCTCTCATCTGGATAACAAAATATCTTCCTCTTGGCCCCAATTGATACAATGCTTTCTGCCATATACGTGGCTATTTGCTAATAAATTTTCAGCTGGGTAGTGTTTTTTTAACAGTCCAAATATGCAAAATCAAGTAATTTTTTAATATATGGATATGATAAAACAATGATCTCAGGAAAAATAAAGTTATTTATACACTGCCAAGGCCATACCACTCAACTGGATATTACTCAAGTGTGAACACATCAGGACAAAAAACAGTCACCTACAAACCTAAGCGAAAAGGGGTTCCTTCAACTTTTCATCAGGATTTGGAGAGAACAGAATCCCTGAAAAGAAAAAAGGACAAAAAGCACGTAAAACAACAGACATCAACAAACATTACCCCTGGGTCTAAGTCTGAAAAAACTTTGGATGACTGTTCACGAAGACACAGGAAGGGAAATGAATAGGTATATTTTCTAAGCAGACCACTAGAGGAACAAATAAACAGCAAATAGCAAACATGCTTCTCCTGGTTTCAGCTGGGACTGAGTCAATTTTATTCATAGTAGCTAGTGAGAGGCTATGTTTTGGATTTGTGCTCAGAAGAAGGCTGATAACATACTGATGTTTACAGTTCGTTCCAGGACACTCAAGGACTTATCAGCTTCTCTGCTGTGCCAGTGTCTGCAGGTGCAGCAGAAGCTGTGAGGGACCACAGACCCAATTACTAGCCTAGGATTCAATCTCAAGTTTAGGATTGAGACCCAAATTGTCCAATGGTATACTCTATATCATGCACATCATGTCCAGTATATAGACAAGGCTTGGTATGGAAGTCATCTCTCTATCTCTCAGGGTAGTCTACGTCTCTGTCAGCTCTCAGTCTCTCAGATGCTTGGGCTCTTGTCTCTTTTCCTGGATTACACTTTCAGGACTTTCCCTGCTCTGGGGTCATTAGCTGGGAATCGGCTGAGCCTTGGTCATTGGGTGGGGAGCAGTTTCACTGTATATCACTCATTTGTATATTTGTACATATTGCTATTATTACCATTATTATTATTATCATTATTATTTTCAATTTTATTGTGGTTTAGTTATTAAATTGTTCTTACTTCAACCCATGAGTCTCTACCTTTTACCCCTTTAAATGTCTCTGTTATCTCTGGGAGGGGGGGAGGGTGAGCGAGTGGCTGTGTGGTATTTATTGACACTAACTGTGTTGAAAACCACAACAATGCTGAAGGAGAACTAAGAAAAGCCATGGCCCTAAATCAACAAAACTTAAAAAAATATTAGGGGTAAAATGTATGCAAGGGATGCTTTGGCTTTTTAGGGTATTTCTTTGGGCAGCTGAAGTGCAGTGTTCCTGGGTCTTGGAAAGTTACAAAGTTCTTATTTTTCCTGCTCCAAATACTGTGTGTCAGTATTTGAAGACAAGGTGGCAGAAAACCTCAAAGAAAACACGAGGAGAAAATGAAAGACTGTGTGGCACCCAGAGGTCCAATCAAGGCAGACTGTTTATGGAACAGCAGGCATGCACTTTTCTGGGTTCAGTGTGCTTGACTTGGGGCTGAAAAGAGCACTGCAGCAAATGTGGTCTTTAAAAATTGAAACAGTTTGAAAGAGAATGAATAAAAATGCATTAAAATAGTAACTGATGTGTTGCAGGATGAAAAAGAAGATGGAACAGTTTGGATAATGTACTGCAAAAGAGAACATTAGTCTGATGGAAAGAATTAGTATTCAAAAAACATATGTATTCTTATCTCAAAGCCAGACATGTTATTTCACATCCACAGTGCAAGCCAATTGCACCATTTATACTAGAAATGTTGCCCTCCTTTTTGTAAGAAAAAAAAAAGTAGCGCTGGATTGTTTTTTGGAGTTTTTTTTTTTTGACAGTGTTTATTACTGCTAATAAAATTACAGATGACAAAAATGTGTTTGCTCTCTGTGAGTTTGTCAATACACAAAATGGATAATTTTTTTTTCCACAGCATCAATAAGAGTTCTTTATCAAGAAATAAAAATGTCCCTAACTTAAAAATAATACAATAAAGAAAGTGCATTTGTTTTAGTGTTAATGTGCTGAAAATAAAAGTTGTAAGTACGAAACAGTGATTCAGAGCAAAATTGTGCCTGTAGGTGGGAGGTTCACTAGCTATCGGTTCTTACTTCCAATGACCATTTTACAAATCCTCCACTCTGCTTTTAGCAGTAAAGCTGCAACAGGGTCCTCTTCCACATGCCGTTATACACAGCAGTCCTGCTTCAAGCAGGACTTTGTAACGCACAGTTGTAACATCACAGTTTTAACTACAAGGTCACATGAAATGCACCTGACCTTTCATGCCTTTTCTTTAAGTCTAGATGCTTTAAAAGCTTTTCAGTATCATTACATTAGTGAGATGTATCTAGAAACTATATTTGTTAACAAATACAAAATACAGAATAAAACTATTCAAGTATTAATTTATGGAATGAAAGCTTGAAGGTTTTGGTTTCCAAGAACTAATAAATACTTTCAGAGCTTGAAATACTGTCAAAATGCTCGTAGCATTTAAAGAAAAAAACGCCTTTTGAAGTGGTTTACGTGTTTACATGTATTCCCCACTGTGGTTTGTGCTGCATACCTGCACCCTAGTGGCTAGGTTTTGGCAGACAGTTTCAAAGAAATCACTCAGGAACTCTACAAGCCAAACGAAATCTGCACAGATTGCACTGCATAGATTCCAGTCTGCTGCCCTTCCTTCTTCCTTCCTACTTTTCAGAGTAGAAATACTCTGAAATTATAATTTCTGAAATTTATCTTAGCTAATATCCATTCCAAATTATGCAAAACAGGGTTTTTACAATATTGATTTGACTGTTCACATTTATTAAGAAGAACCACTCTCCTCTAATCCACAGGGTAAAATTTATACCGTTCTGATTAATGCTATTATATTAATATTATTAATATTATATTAATATTATTAATATAATATTTTAAGTTTACTATAGGTATCAGTTTTGTTCAACCTGTTGACACTCATTTCTCTGCTCCTAATGTCACGTTATCTATCACAGATTTCTGTAACCGATACTCAACTCAGCAGTTAAAATAAGGTCAACCAGAAATACGGAAGAAGGTAACAAACCGCATTATTTAAACACTACTTTGTTACCAGGTAAGAAGAAGAAAACTATGTTTCTAACTTGGCTCTTTAAGGTTTCATCATTAACAGTCCATTATTCCCAGCAAATGGTTGCTGTGAAATACTTCAATGGTCAATTGTATTCTCTGAAATGACTCTTCATTGTGTGGAAAGAACACTGAAACAACATTCAGAACAACAATAATTTTAAATATCTCTCCTCTTTATATCCAAAAAATATTGGCCAAAAGGAAACTTCGACTTAATTTTAAAGATTATCTGAATGACAAAATGCCATTCAAAGTAAGAGATTGTTCTAAGAGGAGAAAAAAAATAACAAAACCTGTCTAAATATTATACAATGTGTATGTGTACTCATTCAGCTACAAACCCAACTGTCTGGTTTATCTTGAAAAGCAGACTCTCATATAGTGTCCTAACTAGATGGCTGAATTCAGGGAAATATGTGCCTTGAGGGTAATCAGCAAAATAACTGTTATAAATCATTTAGCCTCTCAAAAACCCCCATGCTTTAATCAATATTGATAAAGATAACTGAAACCAAGGTACTTCATTTTTACAGTTTTATTTTACAATCACTGAAATATTAACAACCAAGTTATCCCAGGCTATGTGAGACAATACATGTCTTAAGATATCTTCCAGGAATCAAGCAGAAGGACACAAGTTCAGGTGCTGAACACTAACAGTTCCTTGTTGACTTTAGTGGGAGACTCTACAACCCTGCAAATAGGTCACCTTTTCACTACGCAGGCAAGAATTAGATTCCTAGCTTTAGCCGTTTAATGTGACAGCAAGAATAGACTACTAAATAGAGTACAACTCCCTTTTACTGTGAGATCTTTTTTCTAAAACATGAGAAATAATTCAAATAAAGCATTTCAGGGTTAATACCTAGCATTCTTCAAAAAAAAATCATGGTTATACGTACTAGATGTTCCTACTCAGCTGAATGCAGAAGAAGCCTGTGTGAATGAGTCGATCCATCTCAATCACTTCTCTACCTGATTCAGGAGACTGTAAGAGTTCAGATTCCTCAAAAAATAACCTCCTGAATGACAGCCAAATTGGGATAAAGAGTCAGCATTGCTGTGCAACCACACAGCAAGTAGGTGGCTTCCCCTGGCACCTTAGGAGTATAATTGCTTTTTAAAGGTCATAATTATATAAGTAATGTAGTGATTCTATTGACTTGAGAGGGGAAGCTACATAAAAGCAAATTTATTTATACAAAATGTAAAAGCTTTCAGACCAGCTAAGCAAAAAATAATTTCAGAGTATAATGTCAACCTAATTATAAGAGTGTACTGTGAAACTGAAAATTGCAAATTGGGTGTTGAAATACCCTTAGAAAGAAGTAGGATGTAGAGTTCTCCCACTCTGGATGGTTGCTCTTATGCCAAACTAAAGAAAGTACAGATGCAGTGGGTTTTTTTCCAACAGTAGACCATTCTTTATTTAGTTGCAAAGTAGAAATTTTAGTTATCTTTTTTTTCTTCAAATTGAGAACTTTTTATCACAATTTGGAAAGAATGTAGTATTTTATTCTATTTAATTGTGTTTCCCACCCCTATGTTCAGTTTGCCAGTAAAACAAATGTAAAATGTTATTAAAACACTTATTCTGCAGGCACTTCATTGAAGTTCCAGGCATCTTCTTCCTATTAGAAAACTTATTGCAACATTCACAGCTGCAGTCAGAATAAGGGGACTATTACAATTGATATGGGGAAATATTCCGGAATTCTGGACATCTCCTGAAGTATATAAATATATTAAGGTATTGACACTGCATAGTGGGTCAACAGTTCTGAACGCAGCGCTTTTTTCTCCTGTGTTTGTGATCTTTAGACACTTTCTAGCCTAGTTTCTAGGGGTCAAGCTGCAGTCATTTCCTACCTCTACCTAGAGTGTTGGCAGTCAAGTAGATCAAGATCTTTATTCCTCTAGCATGAAAAAAAGAGTCAAAAGTCAGCGAAGACCTGGAAATAACATTTCCTAGCAATGTCCATTTTTTTTCTTCTGTTAATTTCTTTGCAAGTTTATTCTCAGTTGTTTGAACTGCTTGATTTTGATTGTTGTTTTCACTAATCACCAGTTCAATTTATCTCTTTGAGTATAAGTAAACAGAAGTCTTTTTTTTTTCACTTGTTGCACTGATATCCATACAGAACAATACAAACAGTTTTCCAGCCATCATAAAACAGATAAAATAGCAGAAGAGTAAAAGATTTATGCAACTTAAATGGGTGAAGGTAAGTTAAATAAGAAACTAAGCATTTGTCCGTTATCCTAGTGAATTTTACCTGATGCCCACTCACTCTTAGAGAACAACACGGAGCTGTTCTAGGACTACAAGCTTGGTAGTCTCCATATTCCATTTCAGGTGTCATCAGCCTTTCACGAGCAGTGGATTAGTCTGTCTTCTTGCCTAGACTAGAAGCTATGTGTGCTGAGAAAACCAAACATGAACTGAGAGACTTTGCCATTCAACAAAAGGCAAGATGGCATGCATGAAGCAGTGACCGGTATCTTGTTTCAATGCAACACGTACACAACATGTAAGGAAGCAGAAATCTCTGTTGCTTTTAGCTTTCTTAACACATCCTAGCTCTAAGATTTCAGCCCTACTCTATACCTACTGACTGTTGATCAAAGTTTGCCGACATAACGTGTTCAAGACTTGTGGCATAAGCTTATGGCTGCAGTATCATGACACCACTAGCTTTTTTGATATCAGTTAGGGACAATGTCTAAGTAATATACCATCAAGAAGAGTGCAAGCTACTTAATTATATTACCTCTTTCTGCAGTATGACAGCATTCATTCAAACTTAATCATTGTGGTTTCCTTAGTGTCACTGATGATGTTTGCCTTATTGAAAACGTCCATGAGTTGGAGACATTAATAGTCACATCTAAAGTAAATGACCAAATGAAAAGCTCAGGTGAATGAATATAGAGATTTCTTTCTGAGAAATGCAGCCTGATGTTTGTTTTGTAAAAAGACATTAAAAAAAAAAGGAAAAAAAATCAAATTCAGGGAGGCAACCTTAAAAAAGTCAAGAAACATCTGAATTCTGTGCAGCGGAACAAAACTGTAGAAAATTTGAAAGATTGTGTCTATGTGTCCCCGCCTTCCAAATTGCATTCAGGGAATTCTCAAGGGTTTCATCTATTTCATTCTGCTGTCAGACTCTTCAATAGACTTTGCTTGGACTGTTTTGCTCTTTTATATCCAGTTTCCTTCTTTATCCTTCTCTTTCTACACCTTCCCTGAAATTTTTCTTCCAGGATAAACAAACAGCATTTCTTATGAGCAAAGGTACTTCACAGACTCTTGGGCCATTTTCAGCTATGTTAGAAAACAATTAAAGGCTTCCAAATTTATACCCAAATGTGGTGAACATGCAGATCAAGGTTAAAGCTAAAAAACAACAGGAAACATATTCAGAGTGAATATGACAGCACATTTCATTACTATAAATGAAATATATTAATGGTACTTTAAAAATTAATAACATCATGAATAAAGCAAAAGGCTAATATACAAGTGGCATTAATACTCTGTGGGTGTTAGCAAAGCCACCCAACCTCCCGTCAATCAGTACAAATTCGAACTTTCATCACCTCTTTGCTCTCTTCTTTTATTTCCACCCCTGAGCCAGTGATGATTATATGAATTGAATTATTTTCCCCATGGAACGCTTGTTTGTGAGCAGCTGGACTGCTCGGGAAGCTAAGTGCTTTCTGTTACCTTGCCTACCAGAAGCCTTTCCGTTTATCAATAGCCATAGCTTAGATCAACCACAGTTGCACACAGCTCTGAATTCATTGTCTGCAGTATGTGAGAAGTGTGGCATCCATATCTTCAGCTTGTTACATATCCAGCACTGAGTAACGTGCCCTTGGTGCTTTCAACAGCTACCTGGATAACATTTTTTCTTTGTTAAAAGAAAAACGGAAAAATCTAGCTGCAGTTGGACAGTTGAAATGTTGTTTGGATTCAAAAAGCTGCAGCAGACATGTCCAACTTTTGTAGATTTTATTACAGAAAGATTAAAAAGGATTCCTCATTGCGGCCTTCCAGCACTTGAAGGGAGCCTACAAACAGGAGGGGTAGCGACTGTTCACAAGAGTTGATAGAGACAGGACGAGGGGGAATGGTTTTAAGCTAAGAGAGGGGAAATTTAGGTTGGATTTTAGGCGGAAATTTTGCACTCAGAGGGTGGTGAGGCACTGGAACAGGTTGCCCAGAGAAGCTGTGGATGCCCCATCTCTGGAGGCGTTCAAGGCCAGGCTGGATGGGACCCTAGGCAGCCTGCTCTAGTGGTTGACAACCCTGTCCACAGCAGGAGGGTTGAAACTAGATGATCTAAGGTCCTTTTCAACCCAGGCCGTTCTATGATTCTATGATTTATGATTCTGTTTTCTGTGCACAACATGTGGAACCACAACAAAGTTTAAGGTCCAGGTCCAGGCTTAGAAATATAACCACATGAGTGCAACACAGTTCTGACATAGACTTGACACGAAAAATGAATGTGATTAGAATCAGCTAACTATTTTGCAAAACTCAATCCTACTCTGTTATGGTTATCTACAACATGAAACTGGCTACCCTCTACAGTCCACATCTGATGCTTCAGGAAGCACAGGTACCCAACTCCATTTTTATGTTTTTTGCCTTAAAGATTTTTTTAAATGATACCCAGTTGCTTACTGACAGCATATTAGGAATTGTTAGTTTGGGAGAGGATCATACTTGTCTTAAACAGCTTTAGGCCATTCCAGTAAAATGCTTTAACTACATTTAGCTTTGTTTCACACTACCGGGATAAAGTAAAAGAGGGACAAACATGACAATACTTTTAAGAAGTTGTTAACACTGCATTTATTTTTTTAAAATTTCTTCATAATAAATGTCTTTTAGTTTTTTTTAGTTTTTGGCCTATGACTTTCTATTAGAAATCATAAGTAGCTGGTGTTTATTCACATCACTTATTCTAAACAACAGACAGCCTGTAAACTTCCTTTTCCTATTAAAAGTATAATGCTGCCTTCAGTATCAGTCCTTATGCCCATCAGAGAATGTTGCTAAGCCCTATAATATCTCTAAAATTAAAATAAATTTCTGTAGGATATAGGAAAGCATTTTGAAAAGAAATAAAAAAAACCTAAACAATAAAGTTTAAATCCATTTTGTTAAATGTTGAAAGACCAGCGATTACATCTGTGAAAACTGTTAAATGTTTTTTTAAAATTACAACTTCTGACAAAACAGTAAGTTCATCCAGCTAATAAGCAAATAAGACAAAATACCTTATCACATACTATTGTCCACGCATCACAATGCAATTATTAGGTAACAAGTCTGTACATTAAAGAGATCTGTATGGTACACACAGTTCCAATAAATATAGCTACAAATAAAATATATTTTGCCTTCTCATGCTCATCTAATGATGTTTCTAAAATATTGAAGTAAACTTAGAGTGAAAAGAGTAGTTATGCTGAGAGTTAGACTGGTTAAGACATAAAAGTATACACAACAGTTAAATCACATGACTTCAGAAACAGTTTTCTCTTTCCATCATAAAGAAAACTATTGAAATTACTTCTCTGTTTGGCAGCTCAGTGATTCTGAGTTATTCCTGCTCAGGCAGTGTGCTGAATGTTTCTTCTGCAAAAAGATTACCACATAAGTCTCAAACAAAACTGACTGCAGTAGGGCCAAATTGGCTGCTTTTGTGGAGACTGTTCAAGGCAGGAAAGCCAAATACATCTGTTCTTGTCACAGCAATTCCATTTGTTCAGGTTTCAGACTTAATTGAAAAGTTTCTGAATGTTCAGAAAATTACATGTGCCATTCCCCAGGTTTTGAGGAGATGGACACAAAAACCCAAAGAACAACCCTACAAAGTAAGAGTTTAGATGAACAAATTAAAAAAAAAATATACACAAAAACCAGAAACACTTTAGAAGATCTGATAGAAAAATATATGATCATAATACTGATGGTTTTCATAATTTTACAACTCAAACCCTCTGTATACTGGGTCCATCCAGTGCTGTAAGTAATTAAAAGCACTGGTTAACTCAATTTTAAAAAAAAAATAATCTGAAACACCATACTTCATGTTATTGTCATAGTTAATAGTGATTTAGCTTTCCTCCTTATGTTGTAGCACTTCCTTTTAAATAGTTCTAGGTTGCGTTAGGAGTTTTAGTGTAAAAGACAGTTTTCATTAGGAAATATTTTAATGATAAGGATCTTGGATTCTCTCTTCATTGCTTTTTTCACAATGAAATCTGTCAGCCATCATGGTAGTCTTCCAAACCATTCTAGACAAAATATCTTGTTGAAGTGAGTTCAAATCAAAACATCACCAGTTCACTCTGTCAACACTTTTGACCTAAATTTTAAATCCCAGAATAAAAAGTGAGATTAATATTAGATTTCCTGAAATTACTGTCTATACCTAATCCCATAGCTAGGGGGAGATAACCTAGGAGAATAAAATTATGAGAACCTGTATTTCAAGAAAAAAACCCCATGCATTTAAAGGCATACTGGTATGAAACATGAGTCCTCTACTTTTCCCATGGAATTCTCCTCACTTCATACAGTCTGGCAAACTTAAAGAGTAACAATTTTGTAGGTATTAATACTTCTCTATAAAAAGAGGATTGAAAAGCACTTTACTGATAATCCATTGTTCAGTAATAGAACTCAATAGCGGTTAGAAATAGATTGTTACTATTAAGAATGCTGTTATAAACTGACCCAAATTATTTTAATGAATTTATTGCTTATGAATATACTACAAAGAGTAAGAATTTAGCTATAATTGTTAGCCCTTGGAACCACAGCCTTGGTTGGCAGGTGTCTAATTGCCAGGCAACTTTGCTTCTCAAAACTCACATTTAGAGTTAACATAGGTTGATGTTAAAATTAGTAATCTACTCAGTAATCTTTACACCAATCATAAAATACCAAAGAATGAGGAAAAGGATCTTATATTTAGATCAAGATACATGCGGCAAAAGTATTTGTGTTTGCCGAACATACTCTCAAATGTGAGGAAACATCACACAAAGTCATGCTTGTTCCAGTTGACTAAGGGGCATTTTCCACTGATTGCCAGGGTTTCTGGACCACAGCAAGAATAAGGCAGAGGTTCAATTATAAAAGCACACCACTGTGTGACTTAAGACTCCATTGTATGCCTCTGTACAAAGAGACAAAATTAAGGTTGAAGGATACTAAGTGCTTTCTACACACTGAACCATATGGTAAATCAAAATGGACATCCAAAACCAGAGACACTCACACAGATTTTTGAAGATCTTCGCTAACCTTCTTGGGTTATGTAATTATGAATATGCCATAATGGTGTAATGACTGCAATTAGAGCTAGCAAGAAATAAAATCATGATTAATACTTCACTGTAATTCTGTGTACGTTATATATTGTGTCTGCTTCAATAGTCCTTACTCATGTAGGAGTCCAAATAAAGATCTATGGAATCAGATTAAAAGATAGCAAAATTTAACATTCATCTTAATAGTATGAGTGTCTTTTAAAACTGCAAAGCCAGTGCTTCTATTTTTATACTATGTAGAACAACTATAGGCTTACAGCAGCAAACAAAATCGAATATCTAGAAATTAAGCACCTAAGAGAAGGGAACAGAAGAATAGTATTTGTTCCCAGAATAATTCAGCTTTCAGATTAAAGACATACATAAATAATTATTATTTTTCCAGAAGAAACTGGGTAGTAAGTTGAAACATAGAAAAAATAAGTCTCTTTCATAGCTCCAAATTTTCTATATCTAGAATTCAGTGAAATTAATATCCAGTTGGTGTACTCCAAGAAAAGTTAAGAGAATTATAACATAAACTAAATTCATAAGACTTGGGTGGGGGGGGGTTGCTGTTTTTAATCATCATTCAGGGCTGAAAAAGAAAAAAAAAAAAAAGACAGCATCCAGAGAAATAATTAGAACTATAATTGCAGAGCAATAGAAAATACTAAGCAAGATTTTAAAAGTTGGTTTGTGTCAAAAAGTTCATGTCAGAACCACAGATGAGATTGTAATATGACAGGCATTGCCCTAAAAAAGATAATTTCTAGTGAGAAATGAACAATAAAATATATATTTTAAAAACTATTATATATAACAATTTTATAATTCTATTTATAATTGTATACTATTTTTATAAACATATAAAGTTATATAATAGTTTATTAAAAGAGTGCATGCCAGACAGAATTTACAGGATTTTAGTTTGTATATACACACTGTGTTTTTACTAAATGCTGTGGTTTCTGTGCCAGCATGCATTTTTTGACTTTGACAAATTTATCATAACATATGTATGCCAGTCCTACAATTTGATTTTATCTTACCAAGAGAGTTTGCATGCATGATTTTCTGCTGTAAGGATTGGTGTCTTAAAAAGCTTAAAAAGCAACTGGGCAAAACACCTGTGTTGCCACTCATGTGTGGTGGGTTAACCTTGGCTGGATGCTAGGTGCCCACCAGGCCCCTCTATCACTCCCCCTTCAGCAAAATAAAGGGGGAGAATAAGATGAAAAACTCGTGGGTCAAGATAAAAGCAGTTTAATTAAAGCAAAGGCCAAGGCCATGCACAGAAACAAAAGGTAAACAAAGATGCTATTCTCTACTTCCCCTCAGTAAGCAATGTCCCCCCACTTCCGGGAAAAGCAGAGCTTCAGTGTGTGCAGCAGCTGCTCCTGGAAACAAACACAGTAACAAATGCCCCCCTCCTCCTCCCTGCCCTTGGCTGTTATGGCTGAGCTGAGGTCACATGGTATGGAACAGCCAATCCGGGTCAGCTGTCCCAGCTCCGCCCCTCCCAAGATGTGTTACAAACACCCTGCTGGCTGCCAGGGTAACACTCAGCACTGGGAGGGCTGTGGTGGGAATACTGACTGCATCTCAGCCACACCCAATACATTGTGTTAAAGAAAAACTTATTGCCAGCAGGCACATTGATCAAGAATGAGTTGAGATACCTATGCACAGTTGTTGTTTTTTTTTTTAAAAAAAAAAAAGAAGAGAGATGTGTTCCTGCTGAAATTCTTCATTGTTGTGTTTTAAGGAATAGAAGAGCCAAAAATAAATTCTCAGGCTAAAGGTATTATGCAAGGGTATATTTGAATTCTAGGTTACTGATCCCACAAACCTACTGACAGATATTGAGGTCGTAGCCTGCAGAACAGAGTAGGGTCCATTCCATAGCAATCCAATTCCATGATAGGTCTATAAGGAGAACCCCACTGACTGGCTGACCTATATCCATACAACAAATGAGGCAATCCACCTTATGGCAGACTAGCAAAATTTAGAAAAGCTTTAAATTGTACTGTAAAGACTTAGAAAGTGTGAGCTTTTTTTTTACTTTCAAGGACAACCTTCTGCTAACTGACTGTGTAAAAAAGAAAGTTTCTCAATGAGAAGGTTATGCCAGACTTGTCCATCAGGCTGCCCTTTTCCCATCACTGTCTGTCAGACAATTAGTTCAGCACTGGTGCATGCCTCAGCTAGCCTGATGATCACCATGTTCATTGACTATGCAGAATTACATCTGTAATTTGTATTATGTTCAGGCAGTGTTGTTCAATTATATTTTGTAAATAGTATTTGAAAGAGATATTGTAAGAAAAATATAAAGGCAAAATTGTGTGCTTGTGTGAGATCTCAACAGTAGTGTGAATTCAGTGCATATGATTAATTACAAGCACCCAGGGCCACATGTCATTCACATAGAACATTTGTTTGCTGTTGTTTTAATGAGGATAAACTGAGGACAAAATGTGGTAGGGTGGATGATTTATATTGTACATTTTGGCTAATTCTGCCTGTTTGGGCTTGATTCTTACCATTTATCAAACTCCCTCTGGAACAGACAGTTCTGTAAAAGACTCTTCTAAGGAATGGCAAACGGAGCAGTTTAGACCAGTCCTGTTCTAGCTCTTGTATCCTCTGATAATAAAACACCAAGTCACCGTCACTGCTATCAAGAACTTCCTGTTAAGCATGCTCCCACTGAGCCAAGTCTTACTATGAAACCTATTGAATTTTGGAGGGATATTCAGGAGAAAAATTTAGATGTGAAGAATTCAGGAAAAAAAAAAAGGATGATATTTAAAAAATGGTGATATTTGTTAGCAAAACTGGAAAAACAAAACCAGTGGTAACTAGTAGTTCTACAGGGTTGCATATGGCAAAACACATATTTCTCCTAAAGTCCTAGAAAATCCTTTTGATCAAGTATTAATTAGACAGCTGTCACAGAGGACAGAAAGCACATGGAAAATAAATACATTTTTTGCATTAATATTGTAAGCTATTGACACAAAGAGTGGGTGGCTCAAAGGACTCTCTTGGTTCCTAAGCCTCCCCCAGACCATCAGATGCCTCAATTCAGATGGGAGAAAGTTCCAACATGGGAAGAAAGTACAGGATTGTATTCCTACAGCAACAGTAGGAAAAAAAAATACAAACAAACAAACCTGTAGTTAAGGACTAGAAAGTATTTTTGAACACATCTAAATCAAATAAAAATAGACAATCTTAACAGTTGTGTCTATTTACAAGAATAGTTAAACTGCCTTCCTCTTCTCCAGCTGTTCAAGGGTTATTTTCCTAGCCCGGTATTCTGTGTTACACCTCTCTCTACTTCTACTTCTGCTTCTAGCTCTGCCTTTATTTTATTTTATTTAACAGAGTTACTTATCTTTATTTCAAAGACACTTCTTGTTTACCAACAAAGAAAAGCCAACAGGGGGAGTCTAGATAATTTGCTTCCAGAATGGAGATATCATGATTTGCAGAATCAGTCACTACAGCTGCCTATCTCTCCAGCAGTTGCTAAGTGAAAAGGTGCTGTATCAACTCCTTTGCATCTTTAAGGAAATTTATACAGAAGGGAATAAAGTAGTGTTGGCTAGAGACAGGTAAAACAGTGGTCCTGGAAACAGGTCTTAAAATATATCTGAGGAGGCAGATAAGAAAGAACAGCTACCATGGAAGAGTAATTCAAAGGACTTGCATTTGTCCTAGGTACGGTGCAATAACTCTAAATCCATAATTAAGTCATGTATATTAATTTTAATTATGAAGAACTGTTTTAAGTCAGAGATTAACACACTGCTACAAAAACAAAGTTAGCTGGGTGACCTTAAACACTGCTGGGACATGCAAATCTTCTGATTCCTGTGGATGCACATCCATAGTGAAGCCGCTTACTCTGGCAATCATAATAGGGTGCTATTTTGTCTATAGCTACACACCACTGAAACAAAACTCTTAAATGAATTCACTTTTCTGATGAAGCATCATGGAGGGCACCTTGAATTTAATGGCAGCTTGGTTGGGCTTGTGAACTGTGAAGAAAGTGCAAGTCTCTGAGCTAATATAGCTCAAAGATTAATTTCTAGCCTTAATGATTTTGCGAAACAGCTTTTTGAAATCATTACAATCATACCAATTAGCTTTAAAGTCCTTCTAACCATGTGCCCCCTCTTTCACAAAATACTTCTCAAGCTGCTAAGAAGACTTATTTTTATTAATGTATATTCTGGTAAGTGAATCAATAAATTCTTTGTTAATAGTATATTTGTGTCAATTTCACCAGACTGCAGCATTTCCAAGAGACTAAATTTAACAGTAATACAGTGTCTAAGGACTTGAAACATCATTCAAAAAAAAAAAAAGTGCTGAACTATTCAATACACATGCTTTCTTTTCTGGTGGAAAGGGGCAAAAAATAGATTCAGCATACATTTAGCTTTAAGAAAAGCTACATAAGATGCTGGTAATAGATTGTTAAAAATAAGAAAAATTAACATACATATGGTGACACTTGCAGTGAGTAAATGTCGAGAACTGCTATGTACATTGTCTAAAAGTATGAATTTATTTTCATATTTTAGAAGATACATACGTATTCTAGAATAACACATTTTGTTATACTTTTTAATTTTAGAATCCTACTAGGTCATTTAGAGGGTTTTACCTTGGTTTTGCTACCTTTAAATGTTTACACTACTCCTACAATACATAAAGGTTAGTAACACAAACATTTATTCGTTTCTGTACAGATGCATCCACAATAAATGAAACACAGCGTCTGGACATATTTAATTCAGAAATCACTGAACCAAAGGAAATCGAAAACAAAGCCAAGGGAACAGGCAATGGTAACTGTCATGCTCTAACAGGGATAGTATCAACAACATACGCTGCACTCCCCCTACGGTACAGTTAGACAAGGACAAAATCTTACCAGTGCTTGGTAGAGGAGCACTCTTTGGGAACAGACCGGTCCTCCAACCCAGTCTGGAAAAACTGGTAGCTACCACATAACTGACAGCATCCCTTATATGATGGTTCTTGTTTCACAAGGCATTGCTTGGATGAGTCCTAACAAGGTTAGAACATGATAGTCAGGAATTTTTGTTCATACCCATTCCACTGAGTTGAATAAAGTTATCCTTGGATTCTTAGTGAAAAGTCTATTATATCACTCCCTACTCTCTACTGGCGACTGTTTTTACTTGATGTCTTGCCTGACAGTTTTTGGCAAAGATCAGCTCAAATTACTTTTCCAGGTGAAAGATTAGCCTATTTCTGTCTTAGATAAAAGTACTTTGCAATAGCTGGGAGTTGAACAGAACTTGTCCTCAAGTAGGAAAACCTAAAAGAATAGTAGGCAAGGGAAAAAAAAATGACAGCAGAAAGTATGCTTCCATTGCCATGTATAAGAAGTACTGTACATAGTACTCGTGTGTCTATATATAAACATATATGTCTATGTATATATAATAAATCTTAAATACATAAGATTCGCAGCAGATCTATTTTGTTAACTGTATCTACTTTAAACACTCATACATGCATTAGTGAAGTGTTTGAAAAAGATCAATATGTCATAATCCAAATGTCATAATACAACAATATGCAGGTTACAGCCATTATTTACCATGAACTGCAGTTGCACTGGATCTGGCTGGGATGGAGTTAATTTTATTCATAGCAGCTTGAATGGTGCTGTGTTTTAGATTTGTGGCCGAAACAATGCTGATAACACATTGATGTTGTAGCTAGAGCTGAACAGCCTTTGTGCAGCATCAAGTTCTCTGGTTCTCACTCCGCACCCCCCGTGAATAGATTGGGGGTGTGTTCAAGAAGTTGGGAGGGGATGCAACCAGATAGATGACCTAAATTAACTGAAGACATATAATGTCACAATCAGGAATAGAAAGAGAAAAGAAAGGGTTAGGGAAATTAGCCATCTTTTGCTTGGGAACTGGCTAGACACTAGTCTACCCATGGGAGGTAGTGGTAATTGCCTTTGCATCACTTCTGTTTTATTTTCTTTCTCTCTTCTTCTACTTTTCCTTCACTTATAAAGACATTTTGTTTTGACCCCTAAATTTTCTTGCTTTTACTCTTCCTTTCCTCTTCCCCCATCCTACTGGACAGGGGGAGGAGTGAGAGAGCAGCTGTGTGATGCTTAGCTGCTTACCAGGATTAACCCACAACAACAATCTAATTCAAAATTATTCTATTTCGCAACAAGCAAAATTATTAACATTTTTATGCCCAGTGGCTTAACCAAACTGCAGCATCTGTATTTCACCCTATTTTCTGCTGTAAAGTTGAGGGTTACAAATGATCTAGCTAGTCTCCCTTTTATTCAACCTCCTCACATGAAGGCTGTGAAGGAAGTGTTCAGGAAAGTTCTGCTATCATTTTTCAAAAACGGGAACAACAATAACAAAAAAAAAACACACTCAGTATGAGTTGGCATTCAGTAGCCTGAAAATAGGAAGACATGAAAAATAAGGTCACAGAAATGAACCAGAAGTGAATCAATGAGATCTTCAGTCAATTCATACAGTTGCTGATAACAGAGCCTGGATTTACAGACCAAACGGCCAATGCAACTGCTGAAGCTGGCTTATACACCCCCTCAGAGACACTCTGGGCTTGCTAGCCCGTGCTAATCCTCAGGCTCTGGAGGGCTGCCCAGCCCTTCCAGCCCTGCATTGCATCTCCCTCTGCCCCTGCACAAGTGCTGAGGCTGTAGCACCAGCAGCAGTGATGGAGCAAATGGCCAAATTTCACATACACATTGTGCAGCAACTCCCAGTGACAGTTTTCCCCATTTGAACAGAAACTGGCCATCTACTTAACTGTCTCTCAGATATCCATCCTATATTTTAAGATAAAAAAGACAGGTGTGGAACAAGGAAGATGAAGGCTAAACATGTTTTCAGATGGAGAAAGTGTTGCTGCCTCTATGTTAGCTGTACTTACTCAACATGAGAAGTTGGAACATATTGGACTTGATGATCCTTGAGGTCTTTTCCAACCTTACTGATTCTATGATTCTATGAATTTATAACAGGGTGAATCTATGATAAGAGGTATAACAAGGAGGTTGTAGATGAGGCACATGGCCCACATTTGCACTTGTGTTTTGCACGTTAATTTTTAAGAAGTTCATGCAGTTGTGTGGAAGTACTAAATACATTTCTATAGTACCTGCTTTACACACCTTAAAAACCACACACAGTCATAGAGAAAGCAATTTGGAAATCACCACCATCAAATTTTCAAAACTCTGACTGCTGTCTCAAGCATATTTCATTGACAGAAAATTTGTCTGAATAAAGCAAACCTTTGACGGTACTTTATCTCTCTCAACTTGAGTCTTCTTCAGACACTGTCTCTGGCCTCAAGTGTACAAACTTGCATCGGGTTTCTGCAATAAAACTGTTCAGACTTGCAGGAAAAGGATGTAAGAAAATACATTTTTCACTAAACTTCTTTGTTAGTAGCAGGAGTGAAATTGTTAGGGGCCACAAACATTACAGAAAGTTCTCCTGTGGATTTCCACTATTTGTACTTACACAACCTGTTTTGAAAGAGAGTTTGACAGAAGAGTATATAGACCAAAACTATTTATCTATTATTTTCAATTGAATTTTCATTCAGTATTTTTGTTCTTTTAATCCCTCTAATAATACCAATTTTTGAAAGAAACTTCTATATTGTCTTTTTTTTTTTTTTTGAGGGATGGTCTTGGTAAATTTGGAAAAAACTCTATTTCACCTAGGTAGGTCAGTGCAAAGCAAGTTAAAAAATGAACCAGTGTGAATATTTCACACATACACACACACACACACCCCCCAAAACTCCGCCCCTGCCCCATACTGTGCCCACCCCACCCCCCCACACACACACACTGTGTCTTCTGTCTGGGATGTTTGTGTAATCCAGCCGTGAAACAAGACTTTAGGCTTTTAAGTGTGCAACCTTAAAATAACTTTGAAGATACTGAATAAGAAGTACAAAGTCCATCTACTATGAAGTAATAGACTAGATTAATACTTTGTATGACCACTGCATCGTGCCTCAGTGAAAACCAGTTGTTTGCTTGTTCTACTGTTATGCACACCTCACAAGATTTTATTGTGTTTTATATACTAGAGAAGTGAAGCTTACAGATTATTCGTCTGTCAGATTCCATTGGGCAGCATTTCAGAAGTCAAGGATTGTCACTGTTTCATCCTGCCATAAGAACTTTCCACTAAGTTTGCTGTTGTTCACCTTTCCTACAAAAATCTTATTTTAGGAACACCAAGATACTTTGGTTTTGTTTTAAAAATTGTAACTAAATTTCAGACTATGTGCCACAGCATATCAGTTTTAGCATATGCACTTTAAAATGTCTTCAGCTTTCATATTTTCACTATCAAGTACTCTGTCACATTACATATTACAATACCATGACTAGAGTTCATTAAAATCAAATTCTAAGTATAATAAATACTGTTGCCTTGAGTATATGAGATTTCATTTTTTTTTAATTGAAATAGTCTAGACTGTCCTCCTGAAAGGTTTTGAGTCGAAGTTTTTTTTGAGGTTTTAGTATTTCCCTGCACATGAAAGACTTATTCAAGAGGGGATTTTCCATTCAGCACTACTTACAGCTAACGTTCCAAAACCCACTTCAGACTCACGAGTTTAGAATTTAGCAGACCAAAAGCCTTCTAACACTGCAGTGCATACTCCTGGAAATACAAAAGCATGCCCGTATAACAAAATAGAAAACTCCCATATACACCACTAAGCAGAGTAACTCCAGGATGGCAAGTAGTATAGCTACATCAGTACAGAGCTTGAATTATGAGTTTATTTACAGCTTCATAAGGTTTTCTTAGGAACTGACCTCCACGTTGTGCTACACAGTGCCATGTGTTACACACCTTTGATAAAACACTTCATTTGTTGTTATATGCAAAACATTATCTTGAGGAATAGACATGTTAAGAAGAATCTCACATAATCCAGAAAATAAGCAGTTTGCTAAAGTTGTTACTATTGACTTCTATTGTTATTAGTCTTTTTTACACGCAACCTAGAGAAAGAGATGGGTATACCTGACTCTGGTCTAGTTGTGTGATGCTGGCTTAGAAGAAGGAGATTGCGGCGTTTAATCCCTCGTCCAAGAACCATTTATGTATTTTCACCAGTAACTAGTATTAGGTATCGTACAATCGCAATCTGAAACCTGATATTTATGATTTATCTCAGCCTTGTTAAATATGACTGTCTACTTCTGTAGGTTCAAAAAAGACCCTTAAAAGCTAACTATTAATTTACCCAATGTACAACCACAACTCAGCAGTCCTGAGTTTTTCAGGTCCCCTCTCTAAGGTTAATAACACAAAGGTCCTGTTGAAAACAAAAAAAAAGAAACAATAGACATGCATTTTAGTGATATGGGTAGACCTCAACCATATGGTGCTTTCCACCTTTTTTAGACAATGGTAGCTATTCCCAGCTCATACAACCATATTTTATTCATTCTCAGGATGCCATTTTGACTAATATTTGGAGATACAATATGAGCTACAGAAATTAACACCTCCTCTGCATTTTTCCCTGGCCTGAAAAAGATCAGCTGACAGGTTGCTCACAAGTACTCTCTGATCGGTTATTTATTTGAAATGGCAGATTATTTGACTTTGACTATTACCATACTTTTTGCTAAAGAATCAGCAGTGGCGTAACAATTTTGCATCATTTGAACTCCTTAAGAAGTAATTATCTTCTCCAGTGATGTATCTTTCTCTTCACCAGATATGTTATAGCGATAAGCAAAAGATTCTTTCAGCACCTCCAGAACTTTATCAGTGAAATTAACTAAAACTCAGAGGTGATGGTGTTATTTATTCCAACACTATACATACCTGCCTCTCCAAACCAAACCTCTGTAAAAGTCGCTGTATCCTTAGACAAGTCCCTTATGTCAGAAATTTTTTATGTCAGAAATACTAGATATAAAGCTGACCTATTGCTAAAACAGATGAGAGGACTTAAAAAGCACTAATAGTCAAAGGCAGTTTAAAAAAAAAAGTTAGAGAAGACTTCTTGGCTACATGTTACAAGTAAAACTACTTTGGGACTACTGACGCCTTTAGCTGAATCAGTGAAGCTAGTACTCACTCTCACTGGAACAAAAGTAAGCCTGTGAGCCCTCAGCTGTATTTTCAGTCAATGTCATTTAATTCATATTGGTCAAGCTTTATCCTTTAATGATTTTCTGACTAGATATGTGCTTGCTGAGTCACTGCTTTGGATAAATGTTGAAGAAACATCTAGTGGAAGCAGTATAATACCAGTGAGATCATATTTGCCCTATGCTTTCTTCTAACCCTTCCCCAAACTACTACATTTAGTGATTTGTAGCCCAGCAATAGTCAAGTCTTCATTTACTTCATGCATATGCACTAAATTAAGCTATTTCACTCCCACCCATATGGTGGGCTGATATGCACAGATGCTATTACAGAGTTCTGTGCCACATAAAATCACAGCTGTAAACTGAAAAAAAAATAAAAAGCTCTTTTTACTCATCTTCTAAAAAAGCAAAACAATAGAAAATAAGCCCATAAGGACCTGGATAAACATAAACAGACCCGTACAACATCTGACATAGACATGGATCAGAGCCTGAAGATGGAAGACAAAAGAAAAGAAGGATTGGTATTAAATTATTTCAGACAGTGATAGTAATTAATTAAAAATGCTAATCTCTACAAAATAGCAGTCAACAAAATACTTGTGACAGTCTTTTGAAACACAAACAAGCACTTAATTGTTAGGATTTTTCAAAATCCTGGGTCACAGCATTTTTAAAACTGGAGCGAAAGAGTGTAAATATCAGAAAATACATATTCTATAGGGTAAAGTGACTAATTGTGAAAAATACCTACAAACACTTCTGTAAATCATTTCAGCATTTTGCAACTAACAGGTGCCTTCCCCTTTCTGAGCAAACATCCATTTTTGAGCAAACTCCTGTAATGTTCAGAATAAGTTTAAGATCACAGCTGAAACTTCTTCAATCCTAAACCTGAGTACATCACAGAGAAGATTAGTTTTATATTCAAAACTGATTTTAATTTTGTCATCTTGATGTTTCCGTCAAAGCCTGAAAACCACTGCCTACAGTTTCTGATAGCCCTAAGGATCACATAGCACCCATGTTAGATTCTCAAAATTCACATCAGTTATCAACAGAATTTGGCTCCTAAATGTCAGTTGTGCCAGTAGCTCATGTGGGGTTTTTTTATTTGTTTGATTGCCTGTTTGTTTTTTGGGTTTCTTTAAAATGGAGCCCTAGAATTCAAAGTGTTCATTGCTTTCTAAATGAAATTTTAATTATTGGATGATTATAACTTCAACTGGCAAGTGAAGATCTAGTCCACAAAAACAAGGATTATGCAACTGTTAAACAAAAAGAGGTGATGGGTAACAGCCAACATGGCTTCACTAATAACAAATCATGCCAGACAAATTTGGTGACCCTCTATGACAGGGTTACAGCGTTGGTGGATAAAGGAAAAGCAAATGACATCATCTACCTGGACTTGTGCAAAGCTTTGACACTGTCTCACACAGGATCCTTGTCTCTAAATTGGAGAGACATAGATATGATGGAAGGACCACTCAGTGCATAAGGAATTGGCTAGATGGTTGCACTCAAAGAGTTGTGGTCCAAGTGGAGGCCGGTGATGAGTGGTGTTCCAAAGGGGTTGGTATTTGGACTGGTGTTGTTTAACATCTTTGTCAGAGACATGGACAGTGGTATTGAGTGCCCCCTCAGCAAGTTTTGCAGACAACACCAACCTGTGTGGCATGGTCGCCATGCTGGAGGGAAGGGATACCATCGAGAGGGACCTTGACATGCTTGAGAGGTGGGCCCATGCAAACCTCATGAAGTTCAACAAAGCCAAGTACAAGGTCCTGCATGTGAATTGGGGCAATCCCAAGCACAAATACAGGCTGGGCATGTATGGATTGAGAGCAGCCTTGAGGAGAAGGACTTGGGGGTGCTGGTTGACAAGAAGCTCAAGATGACCCGGCAATGTGTGCTTGCAGCCCAGAAAGCCAGCTGTGTCCTGGGCTGCATTGAAAGAAACATGACCAGCAGGTCAAGGGAAGTGATTGTCCCCCTCTACTCTGCTCTCGTGAAACCCCATTTGGAGTACTGCATCCAGCCCTGGAGTCCTCATGTTGTGTTTTTGTGTGGTGGGTTTTGTTTGGAAGCAGGGAGGGGCCACAGTAATGGCTCCTCTAGGAAACTGCTAAAGGTTTCCCCTGACTCCAAGTCTGCTGGTGGCAAGAGAGGAGCTGCAATGGTGGCCCCCATAAGGAACTGCTAAAAGTTCACCTTCACCCCCGGCTCCAACGTATTAGTATAAAGAGGTGGTGGAAGGAGTAGCACCGACCTAGCCCCTGTGAGAAACTGCTGGAAGTGCCCCATCTCCAGGCAAGACCCGCCCCAGGCCACGGCTGAGCCAATCGGCGCCTCTGTGAATGACATATTGAAGAGGGTCCACGGAACATGGGAGCTGCCATGGCCCTGGGCAGTGCCCGGTTTGGGTGGAGCAGCCCAGCCATCCAGCTGCCTGCCCAGCTTCTCCAGTAAGCCAACCTGCTGCAGCCCAAGCCTCCACCATGGCTCACCCAGGAGTCCGTTTTCTCAGGAGCTGGTGAAAGAACCTGAAGCGGAGAGAAAAGTGGAATCTGAGAGAGACAACTACGCAGACACGCTGGTCAGTGAAGAGAAACAAGAGGAAGGAGGTGCCCCGGAAAACAGAGATGCCCCTGCAGTGTGGAGGCCATGAGAAGCTGAAATAGCTGTGCCAAAAGGAAGCTGTGAATTTTGAGAAAACCCACACTGGAGTTGAGCAGTCATCAGGTGACTGTGACCCTGTGTGGGAAGGACTCACATTGGAGCAGTTTGAGAAGGACTCTCCCATGAGACGGGACCCCACACTGGAGCAGGGAATGACTGTGGGGAGCCCTCCCCTGAGGAGGAAGGAGCGACAGACTGACTGCATCCCCCATTCCCTGCCCCCCTGCACTGCTGGGGACAGAAGGTTCAGAACAAAGCCTTTGGGCTTTGGAAAAAGGGAGGGGTGGGGCAGAAGTGCCTTTCTGAGATGTAGTTTCTCATTATCTTGCTTCTTGTTTTTGACTGTAAATAGTTAATAAATTTGTTTGGGGTTTTTGTTTGTTTGATTTTCCCAAGTTGTTTCCATTTCTTGCCTGTGACCATAAGTAGTGAGTGAAACTCTCCCTGTCCTAACTCAGCCCATGATGTATTTAACAATAGACTGTCTCATGGCCTTTTAAACTACAAAACCTCAGCACAGGAAAGACCTGGACCTGTTGGAACAGGTCCAGAGGAGAGCCATGAAAATGGTCAGAGGGCTGGAGCACCTCCCCTATGAGGACAGGCTGAGAGAGTTGGGGTTGTTCAGCCTGGAGAAGCGAAGGCTCCGGGGAGGCCTAATAGCAGCCTTCCAGTACTTAAAGGGGCCCATGGGAGAGATGGGGAAACATTCTTTATCAGTGAGTGTGGGGATAGGAGGAAGGGTAATGGTTTAAAGCTAAAAGAGGGTAGATTTAGATTAGATTTTAGGAAGGAATTTTTTCCTGTGAGGGTTGTGAGGCACTGGAACAGGTTGCCCAGTGGAGCTGTGGATGCCCCATTCCTGGAGGTGTTCAAGGCCAGGCTGGATGAGGCTTTGAGCAACCTGGTCTAGTGGAAGGTGTCCCTGCCCATGGCAGGGGGTTGGAACTAGATGATCTTTAAGGTCCCTTCCAACCCAAACCATTCTATGATTCTGTTCTAAAATCTTAATTGACAAATTAGAATTTATTGGGAAGTGAGCTTTTATTGGAGCACAATGAAAAATGATTTGCAATAATATTTCATATTCTGAAAGCACACTAGATAAAAAGCAAGGTAACCCCTGGTCTCTTATGAATCTACTACTGAAAATATTAATTTAAGACAAGCAGGCTGTACACGGGAGTTTTGTTACATCCCACCCTTGGCAAAATGGTCTGCAAAACAACAGCTGCTAAGACAGGAGGAATGTGTGCATCAGAACATAGGTGAATCAAACAACCAAAATTGTTTAAGAGAATCTCCCCACAACTAATCAGACTGAAGAGGAAGATCACCAGGCAGATGTTGTCGGTTGACCACGGCTGGATGCCAAGTGCCCTCCAACATGATCAATCACCCTCCCTCCTCAGCTGGACAAGGGAGACAAAATATAATGAAAGGCTCATAATTCTAGATAAAGACAGAGAGAGATCATTCACCAATTACCATCACAAGCAAAACAGACTCGGCTTGGGGAAATTAATGTAATTTATGATCAATCAAATCAGAGTAGGATAATGAGAAACAGAACCACATCTTAAAAAGATAACTTCCCTCCACCCCTCCCTTCTTCCTGGACTTAATTCACTTCAAATTTTCTCCATCTTGGAGACAGCCAGCAGTGGCTCTATCAAACATAGGGGAAGCCTCTAGCAGCTTCTCACAGAAACCACCACTGTAGCCTCTCCGACCCCCCCACCAAAACCTTGCTGTGCAAACCCAATACAGCAGATTAAAGAGTAACCAAGGAGCTACAATGAGACTGTTGCCAACAGTGAGGGAGTTGGCCTGAAGTGACATCGAAAGGAAGCAAGTAAATTTTTAAGTGAGGGAAGAGACCAGGGAATGGTAGTTCAGCCTCAGTTTGGCAGTACTAGAAGTGCCACATAAAAACATACACAGAGACACCCCACCTATCCTGGGGACTTCTGCCTTGGCCAGAGTCTGTGACCTTGCTGCTGGGCACCAAATGCAATGAGTGGTCTCTGCACTCCAGTGTGGGGACCATCATCAGGAGAGACACAGGTAGTACCTACACCTCAGATGTGCATATGCAGACCCTTGGGGTGCTTTTTAAGTGGCTCATGGATTAACAGGTTTTAGAGAACAGCACAAATACACACAAAGCTGGATGACCCACATATGCTCCAGACCCAGAAAGCGGGGGTGTGCCCCTAGTTGTCTGAGTGCACAGCCACGTACATATATATACGTGTGTGCACCTGTGTGTGAGAGAGAGATCTCTTTGGGATCTGGGTGTTTATTAACACTTTGTAAGCTGCCAGGACTGTAGTTTATTCATTCTGTTACTCATATTGATCCTGAAGGTATAGTTTACTGTTTCCCAGCTAATTGCACGTCATTAGTAAATCAATAAAACTACTTTGATCTTGATTTGCTTTAATCACGTAAAATGAGCAGCTTTTCCCTCTGACAGTTGGGCTAATCTATCTTAAACTAACATCTATGAAGGTTAGATAGGAAGTCCTAAAGAAAGATAAGATGGGAATTCAAACTGAGGCAAAAAGTCTAGACTAAGTATTTTGGGTACCTTCACCATTGGTCTCTAAAGAGATATTCTCCTTCTTACTAGGGAGATTTCACTGTTTACTACTGGAGTTAAATGTTCTTGATGCAGAGTCATAGAAGTCGGTGACCTAAACCAGAAGGTTACTCTATAGTTGAGGGGAAAAAAAAAAAATTGGATCAATTGAGGAAGAAGTATGGGGTTCTAATCTTGAAACTGCCAGCCTTACTCCAAGTTAGAAAATTACTGAACCCGAAAAAAGCTACATCAAAACCAAACCAGAACAAACCAAAACAAAACAAACCAAAACAAAAGTAAGCAGAAGCAATAAAACTTAAAAAAAAAGGTTCCTAGGATCAGGATTTTTAAACCTCATAGCACTGTAAGAAATTAGATTCCTAAACCAAAGTTTACACAGTACAAGTGATCACAAAGCAAAGTCAGGGGTTTTGACCTCCAGAAGGTCCAGCTGCAGTCTTACTCCATCTTCCACCCCCAGGAGAAGGTTGAACTGTTTCAGCTCAACTCAAGCTAAGGAAAATCTACGGTGAAAAATATTGTTGTAACATTACCCCATTTTTCCCAAAAGTAACTGTCCCTAGTGGTAAATTGCTAAAATTTATAGGATATAGACATGTTTTAATATTAATAGAATTCTTTTAATTATTCATCATTTGCTTTATGGGCTCAAAAAATGTGTGGCTTCGCTGCCTTGTAAGTGACTTCTATTCAATTGTAATCATCTGAGCAATGCTCAGCTGAAACTTAAATGTACAGGTTTTTTGTTACTATTATGTAGTTCTTAAACAGAGAAAAAGGCAATTAATACAGTTTTTGTGCCAAAATGTGTATAAAAGAGGGGAACTTTGATCCAGAGATTCTATGACACCAGCTATTTTAAAAAGTAAACTAAACCAGCATGCAGGTCAGAGCAAATAAGTATATCACTTGTCCTCACATTGACACAGTCTTTGTTTTTTCACTATCAAAAACAAAGAGCATGTGTTCATCAATCTTTAGTGAGCTCCCTTAGCTTCGTAACCTGTGGGGTTTTACCACATAGTTTTGCTTATCCCACCGATTGCACAGCAGAGGGTTTTCATTGTCCAAAAGCTGTAAGGAATGCAGAATTCATTCCTGCAATTTAGTATCATTTGTGAGAAGCCAGCTAGGAAGACAAAGGGGAAAGCAAAGACTAGATGTTCTCCAGTTCCTTCTTGAAATAACTCTGACTGAGACCAAAGAGCATCCATTGTGTCCACACTGAGTGTAAACTGTCTAACTCTAATAGATCCAAAAAAACCTCTGTATAGATAACAGATAACATCAGTAACAAAGTCTGGGAAGTATTCTTCAAAACTTCACTAACAGAAAATTTAAAAACTAATCAAAACTTCACAGTATGTTGTTGTCGAGGTTTTAAAAGCCACCACACAGCCTCTTTAACTTAAAGACCTCATGGGCTGAGGCAAGGACAGGGAGGGTTCACTTACCACTTATGGTCATGGGCAAGAAACCACCATGACGTGGGAAAACACAAAAAAAAACCCAATTTCATTTATTAACTATTTACAATCAAAACCAAAGCAAGATAATGAGAAAAGGAATTACATCTTAGAAAGGCACTTCTCCCCCACCCCTTCCTTCTACCCAAGGCCCAAAGGCTTTGTTCCTGGTTTCTGAACATTCTCCCACCCAGCAGGGCAGCAGAGCAGAGAATGGGGGTCGCAGTCAGTCCACATTGTCTCTGACACCTCTTCCTCCTCAGAGGAGGTCTCCTCACAGTCTTTCCCTACTGCAGCATGGGGTCCCTTTCACGGGAGAGTCCTTCACAAGCTGCTCCAATGTGAGTCCTTCCCACATGGGGTCATAGTCCTTCAATAACTTCTCAACTCCAATGTGGATTTCTTCAACAAAATTCACAGCCTCCTTCAGGCACAGCTGCTTCTTCAGAACATGGGGTTCTACACGGCTACATCTCCATGAGCTACAAATGAGCTCTTCTTTTCATGGGCTGCATAGGGACAATGTGCATCACCGTTACTCTGCACCACAGGCTGTAGGGGAATCTCTGTTCCAGGGCACCTCCTTCTTCTCCTTTCTCTTCACTGACCTTCGTGTCTGCAGAGTTGTTTCTCTCAGATCCCGCTTCTCTCTCTGCCGCAAGTTCTTTCACCAGCTCCTGAGAAAACGGACTCCTGGGTGAGCCATGGTGGAGGCTTGGGCTGCAGCAGGTCGGCTTACTGGAGAAGCTGCGCAGGCAGCTGGATGGCTGGGCTGCTCCACCCAAACCGGGCCCTGCCCAGGGCCATGGCAGCTCCCATGTTCCGTGGACCCTCTTCAATATGTCATTCACAGAGGCGCCGATTGGCTCAGCCGTGGCCTGGAGCGGGTCTTACCTGGAGCTGGGGCACTTCCAGCAGTTTCTCACAGCGGCCATCTCGGTAGTACTCCTTCCCCCACCCAGCTACCAAAACCTTGGAGCCGGGGGAACTCTTAGAAGTTACAGGAGTCACCACTGTAGCCCCTCCCTTGCTACCAAACGAAACCCACCACACAAAACCACGACAGTGGTACACAAAGAGGAAGACCAAACCCATAATACAGGAGCCTGAAAAAGCAAACAAACAAACCAAACCAAACCATAGTTTTATCCCCCTTCTTTCATATCATGGTTTTGAACTGAACTGAAAGTGTTTCACCTTAAACATACCCAATGTGATAATTTTTCTATTGTACCCGAATATAAAGGAGTGAACAAACTAGAACAGCTTGAATGTTTTAATAAAACCAGTTTTAAAGAAGCAAAAGGAAGAATAGAAGGATGTCATGACTAAATTTCTTTCATAAGAATATACTATATAGAAAAATTTTTCTGAAATATAAAATGAATACCAAGGGACAGAACTTCATCAAATATATATTCCACTCAGAAAAGAGAACTGATGTCTTCCTAAGGGGAATAAAATATGAAAAAAATAATACAAAATAGAAAACTATTTAGCTGAATCAGGTGTTTCTTGTAATACCTTAAAACAAATTCAGAGAGAACAAACACAGCTATATGGTTATCTATTTCTGATACTTTCGGTCTCACATCTGTTTAAATACAAAACACAAAATGAAAATTATAAGTCCAGTACTCCAATTGTATTATCAGAGCACAGCAAGATACTTAAAATTTGAAGATATATCTTCAAACTCTTTCTGCAAATAATACTTTCAGTCTCTTGAAAGAAATGCTGAAACCCAGACAAAAAAAAATTAAAAATAACTGGGTGAAAGATAAGAAAATTAATCTGATGAGAACACAGAAGACAGCAAACACAGCCTGGACCAGTCAATGGAATTAGTGAGGTGAAAGTCTCATTATAAATCCCTAGACCACTATAAGGATTTATGTCAGATGTGGACAGGTTTCTTAAATATGTCATGCCTCAGTTCTACACTCCTTAAATGAGAAAATAAATGCCTCCATTTCAGGGATTTAAAAAGTTAGGATAATATAATTAGTACTCTGAAAGTACTTTGAACCTATAATGTAACACAAAGTATTGCTGTCTTTAAGCATGCTATAGCAAGCAGCCCATCAGAATGCAATACAAATTATTTTCTCTGAGAACAGAAGAATGAGGAATAAAGAAGACAAAAATGGGGACAAACAGCTATGGAGAGAAATACAACTAGATCAGCTAAATAAAAAAAAAAGTTATGCAAATCAGCAAGCAAACTGAGGAGGGTTCATCTAGAAATCTATTTTAAAAATGAATCCTACCTATGTCTTCCTCCGTCCTCCCTCCAAAATATTCCTACAGCGCAAACACACTGACTCTTCCAGTCATGAAGCAGACTCTCTGTACCTCATGACACCAAACTACTTGTGCAAATAAAAGCAAGTAGCTGTTCTTCACTCATTGGCATAGGACTTGGAGACTAAAAGGTGTTCAGATTTTTCAGAGAAAGGATGTATCTTCTATAAATGACAGAAACCAAAGGTAGAGTCAGATGGTATTGGCCTTGTTTGGCACAGTCTTGGTAGCAGGGGAGGGGCTACAGTGTTGGCTCCTGTGAGAAGCTGCTGGAAGCTTCCCCGGCACAAAGTCAGATCTGTCTTGAGCCACGGGCAAGCCAGTCAGCACCTCTGTGAGTAACATATTTAAGAGTTGCACAGTGCATGGAGTGGGTGGTGTGGCTCAGGGCATGGTGGCTGGTGCTTTGGGCTTGGTACCCAGACCCAGCCCCAGCCCAGCCCAGCACCCACTCCAGAGCCAGGATCTCTTCAGAGCCAGTAAAAGAACCTGCAGAGGAGAGAGGAGTGGGATGTGAGAGAAGTAACTATGTAGACACAAAAGTCAGTGAAGAAAGGAGGGGTAGGAGATACACCAGAGCAGAGGTCCCCCTGCAGCCCATGGTGCAGCCCATGGTGAGGCAGCTGTGCCCCTGCAGCCATGGAGGGGAACGGTGGAGCAGCCCAGGGAGGACCTGACGCCAGAGCAGTTAGTGGGAAGGAATCATGTTGGAGAAAGTTGTGGAGGATCATCTCCCGTGGGAGGGACCCCACACTGGAGCAGGGGAAGAGTGTGAGGAGTCCTGTCCCCAAGGAGGAAGGAGCAGCAGAGGCAATGTGCAATGAACTGACCACAACTCCCATTCCCTGTTCCCCTGTGTCATTGAGGGGGAAGGAGGTAGAGAAAATGGGACCAAAGTTTTTGAGCCCAGGAAAATCAGAGAGGTGGGGGTAAGATGTCTTTTTAAGATTGCTTTATTTGTAATTATCCTACTCTAATTTAATTAGTAAAAAATTAAATTGTCTTTTCCCCAAGTCGAGCCTGCTTTTTTGCCTGTGACTGTAACTGGTGAGTGATCCCTCCCTGTCCTTGCCTCAGCCCACGAGGTTTTACCTTTTTTAGGTCCAGTTATTCTCCTCATCCTACCAAGAGGGGGGAGGAGTGAGCAAGTGGCAGTGTGGTGCTTTCTGGGAGCTGGGCTTAAACCATGGTGCAAACTCACATACACACATGTATATTGGCTTCTTTGTGCCACCCAGTGGTTTAGAATAATACACCTTTCAGTCCAGCTGCAAAACCAGTTGTTGGTAAATGATAAAAAATTTAGGGTCTATTTGAAACAAATGAACAAAACAAACAAACAAACAAATAAATAAATAGATAAAACCTGAGAGACATAGTACCGGGTAGCCTCGAGGCTGGAGGAGAGCTTAAGGCACCATTGTATACAATGTGTATATTGTGTTATTTCAGAAACAAAGGACAGGCCCACATATAACGTCCCATCTGACTTCTAAGACCCTCCTATTCCATTTTTACATAACTTGGAGGAACTTTGTATGTCAAGAAAGAAAAATATATCACAGATGTCTAACATGCAGCACTTTCCCTAGGCAGGCCGAGACCATCTCTGAGAAGTACAGATCTAGTGAAGATGATGAAAACTAACAGTTATGTTCCAAAAAAAAATCATAGTCTGTTAGTGTACATTATACTGCAAAGATTTTAACAGTGAGTGTCAGATTTTCACATAATGCTTTGGCCTACTTTCTAAAGAACTTTATCTGGCCACAGACAGACTGTGAGATTTGAGGTGTCTTGAGAATCTGACTCAATATTGTTGCTTTTAGAGAGAAAAACAAACAGAATTAGTTTATTTACAGTCTGAAACAATCTGCAATCAAATGCAAAATAAGATCCATTCATTACAACAGAGCGGTATTCACGTTCATTATATCTGAATTTACTTAATTGCTTGTATAATTCCATTGTTCAGGGATAAGTAGATTTAAAAGGTTGAAATACAAGTATTAAGAAAGGCAAAGACTTTTATGTCATATATAAGAAAAATCCAACAAAGGGCTACATCAGACAATTTTTCATATCACATTTGAAATTACTTTCAGTTGTTTTTTGAAAAAAAAAAATAAGCTGATAAGTTACTTTGCTAATTATGGTTAGAAAATGGAACAGGAGAAGGCTTCTTTGTTTTTCAATTAACATTGAAAGTCAAAAATGTATTTCCTTAGGCAATATTTAATCTGTATCAGGGCAAATTAAAAGCACAGTATAAGTCTCCCTGTCTTTGCTATTGGAAGTGCCACTACCTTAATAAACTCCTGTCACAGACTCAAGAAATGCAGGTTGAAGCAGGTGCTTCTTTATTTGTTTTTTCTGGAGGAATCAATCAACTGGTAAAGGTATCAAGTCTGAAGAAACAAATGGTACAATATAGACTAACTATTTACACTCTAGAGAGGTTTTTTTAATTTTGAAATTTTGAAATTAGAAGGGAAATACGACTTTCTTGTATTGTTTTGGGTTTTTTCGGGACAAACCAGTAGGTTGGTACTAGGGAACTGTGACAGCTATGTCACTGAAAGGCTAAAAAGCAGAACAGTAGACCAGCAAAGGGAAGAATCATGACTACATCTTCCAACAGCATTTAACATATCTGTGTGGTTATCTTACGCAGAAGAGAAGTAACTTAACCATCAACAGTTAAGTCTGGTTCCAGCACTGAGGTTTTTTCTAACTCTGAATGCAACCTGTTCTGGGTGTTAATTATAAACCCTTCCCTTTATCTTCTGATAAAGAAAGGGAAAGTAAGGACGTAGTTTTTCCACAGTTTAATTAAAGCAAATTATTCTTAATTCAAGCACTTTGTCACAGCTGCACTAATTAACCCCACAGACAAACACAAGAAAAAGTAGAAAAAACAATTTGGTGGTAGGAAGCGTAACAGAAACTAAGTTTTCCCTGCTTTTCCTCCAAGACTCGTTTCCCTCTCTCCCCTCCACTGTCTGGGCACCTCCTTTTCACCAACTCTTGTTGAGTAGCCCAAAGGGATTTTGCAGTCCAGCTGTCTGTTTGCAGGACTAGGAACAGTCACGTTATCTTGTCAGCAGTAGTATCCACAGGTTCCTCTAGCAATAGATTTTAAGTATAAACAAAACTCCTTCAATCTTTACTTAATCAATCAAACAGCAATACTGATTAAGTTCAGATGTATCTCAGTTTCCTTTTCGATTAGTCCTAGTAGACAGTTAAAGCAGAGAAAGAGCTGTATGAAAGAGGATGATTTTAAAATGCAGAAAAGTCTCAGGGATTATGCAATTATGGCTTACTATTGTCCCATTTAAACAAATGCTGTGTCAAAACAGAAAATAAAACAGACTCCATTAATTACTATCTCTGAATATAATTACACTTCCATTAAACTAATCTCTACTGGTATGACGCAGGCTTTACACCAGAATAATTTGAGCTCAGGGAATTTTTTTCATTATTGCCAAAGTATTAACCATCAAGTACATTTTAATATTTTAATTTTTTCTTGCAACCTCTTACACACTTAAATGTGATACTATAATTTGTACTATCTTTGATTGACTTACTCATCTCAGGCATAGTGATTCATTATGTGTGAGCAAGTTTATGTAAGCACATTACTATAATACGTGTTGTAACTGGTACTACTGGTCAAAGGCATCAGGCCTGGTGGTGACTGCTTTTCATTAAATCTTTCTGTTCTTTGTGGTTTATTTATCATAGTCCACTGAGTTCTGTGTATCTCTTGTCAAAAGCTGTGATATATAAAATTGAGCTCAGAATAGTTCCCAACTAATTCTATAGTTTATAATTACAACTAACTTGTAGTCAGGTTAAGCCCGGGCAGTCTTCTACTCTTCAAATTAAGATATAATAAACAACCTCATGAAATACTTGCCTTTATAAACTCAGTTCCTTATTAGTGAGAAATGAAGCCTCAGGGAAAGCATGCACTTGTCTGTATTCTTAATCCAAACTACATTTCAAATGCCTTGAACAGTAAGTAGGACAAATGTAACAAGAGCCAGGAAAACCTTTCTGTCACACAAACTGATCTGAAACCCTGTGCTGAGGTCTACTATGTCTTAAGGTATCTCTACAGAACAGCATAATTAACAGAAATTAATAAATCACAATGATTTCTTCCTAAAAGCTAATGGACTTGTATTAGCAGAAATTCTATAAATACATTCTCCCTCACATACTGTCTCTTTCACAAGCTGATTAATGTTTTCTTCTCTTCACTACAGAAAGCCCTGACTTGAATTTCTAAGTTATTTTTCCCTTTCTGATTCTCGCAGTACCAGGAGTATCAATTTCCTCCATTATGCAGGTTAAAATATTCTTTTTAAAACTTGTTAATACAGTAAATTGTCTTTTCACATTGCAAAAGGCCAGACTTCCTGGAATTGAAGCTTTTTGGTTTTGTCTTTTACTTTCCAGGGAAGTGAGTCATTATACCACGTATGCATCCAGTGCGTTCACAGATTCCTTCCTCTCACATGTTAGTGATGTCCTCTCCTAAATTAAGGTACAAAATCTCAATGATGGAAATTTCTACAAAGGAGACTAGTGAGTGTGGCTATATTTGCCACTGCTGGGCAGCAAACCCTCACTGTGTCTGGATTTTTGGTACCTGTCACTGTCACCATCCCAGCCCCACGTGGAGGTGAGTCTGCACCCTGTGGGGAGAGGGCCCAGCTTCGCCTGCACCAGGTCACCTTGGGGAGCAGTCCCACTCCTGCTGCTCCCTGGTGGTCTCCTTCCTGCCCAGGCATTTTTCTGCTTTCTCCCTTTCACACCCTCAGTGAGCTGAGAAAGCAACGTACTGTTCAAAGGCTCCAACACATTGACAGAGATTATAAGTATTTTACAAGTCCCAGCTACGGGGCCAGGCTCTTAGTTCAAGCTGTAGGGTAGCACTTCCCAAGCTGGAGTCATGGCAGTAGGAAGCGGAGTCACCAGCCTGGCAGAAGTTCAATAGTTTATGTCAGCATTTCAGATTGCAGAGCTGATGAGAGTAGCAGGCATAATAGGAAAGGATGGAAATGGTTTCTGTGGAGCATGATGATTTCCACTCTGGAGAGCCTCTGTTCAAACCTGAGTCACAAGAAGAATGGCCACTATTTTCACAAATACGCAAAATGGTATTTAAGGCACTAACTCATCTCCGCTATTTGGCTACCACTCCTGCCCTTAAGGGAAACTGAACTCCACCATACAAGTGAAACTTTAGTCCACTTGGAATAAGGGTCATGAGCTCTGGTCTCAGTTAAGTGAACCTATTAAATTAACCACTTCCTTTTTCAGTACCAGTATTTTTGGTTACTCCTGGTTCAGCTTCCTAACTTCATGAGTTTTATGTCACGACTGGTAGCTCATCTCACCGTTTCCTCTGAGAGCATGTCTGTGTCACTTCACATGCACTGCACTACCGCACTCTGCCCATGGGGAGAAATATTACTTAGAAAGGTATCTGTTGTGTTAAACTTTTTAGCTACAGATCTGCCAAACTGCCACTGTGGGGTTTGAGTCTTTGGTTTAAGAGGTCCCAGGAGCTTGCTGCACCTTTCACAGAGACTGCCCTGGAAAGCGCTACCGGCTGAAATCATTGTGCTATAAGCACTACTGGGCAACCTAGCTAACCAACTGGTGCAAAATGTCTGTTTTTTTAATCCATCTAGGAGCCATTGCCATTCACATACTAACACAGACCTACTTCAATCACAGACAGATGGACTTACAAAGCCATGAAGACATGACACAGGTACTCCTGGACAACTAGAGGAAGGACCTAACACTGATCCTAGAAGAAACTTTATAATCTGATGAAATGAACAGTCATATATGCCTAAAGCAGATGTCTTCAGAGGAATTTTGAGTTCCTCATCTCAGATTTAAGAGAACACCAGAACATGGACCCGAGCTTTGATTTCCCCTACAAAAGGTAGTGACCTGACCAAGCTACTTGTTATTCTAAGTCTTCCCTTTTTCAATAAAAGTTAAAAGGTCCATTATGTAAAAGGATGGTGTCTGAAAACATGAAATGATTTTTTCCATTTAGGAGAAATAATTCCTCTGTCTAACTCTGTTGGATACGATCTGAATAGACTGTTGAGATTCATAAAGGAGGTGACAGAAGAGTGCTTAATGGGAAGATGTTAAACTGCAGAGGAGCTAAACAGGATCACTGATTCAGCAACTGGACACTCCTACTACTTTAAAAAAGACATTGTTCATGTCAAACATTATCCCAATAATTCATCAGTTCATTTGGCAATCAAGTTGTCAAAAACCTGAGTAGAAAATGTAGCATAACTGAGATGATTCAGTGCTTAGCTACAATGCTCAGTAGTCCATTAGGACTCATGAGAAATTTTCTGAGATATCAGGAGAGGTGGAATTTCACCCAAGTTCCACCCAAAACTCATCTTTTTCTAGATCAGCATTTACTGCTTGTTGAGTGTGCACTGCTCCCTCTGCAAAGAGACTGGATGTTTATTTGATGTTGAGCACATGCATTTTCTTCTTAAATGGTAATGAATAATTGCCCAGGAGACAAAGATTACTCAAGAAATTGAATTTAGTACAGAAAATGTAATGAGAGTCTGCACTGTCCCAGGATGTTTGCAGAAGGTGTTCATATAGCTAATTCTCTAAGCAAACCTCTCAGTATATAAATTTAAAATATTCCCATTTCTTCAGAATGTGCATGTATCATTTTTTTTGGAGAGCATGCTATTACTACAACGTGTATTCCATATGAGTTTTTAACTGAAAATGTAATAGAAGTTTTAATATTCTGAATGCATAAGAAATCTCAACATTAAAATGCAATCAGTGACACTTACAAGCCTCTGGCCAAAGAGCTGTAGTCACATCCCTTCCTATCTTCCTTTCCCTTCATTTCTTTTCTTTCTCTTACAATGTAATGTAAAGATAAGCTAATATTAATTTACAATGGAACATTTCTATATTAGAGATTATTTGCATTCATTTCCTTGCCCTGGTTTGTTTTCATGTCTTCTTGCACTTTCCATCAATGACCCTTTTGGATCATAGCTACATTAAAGACATGCAAACTGTACAAAAAGTGATAAGTTTCTGGCACATTAAAGACAAAGTGATTCCTCTTGCTGTATCTATAGATCAAAGTCAAGTAGGAAAAAAAGAACTACATACAACTAGATTGGAGTCGAACAGTGGGCAGTCAGAAGCTACTGCAAAATTTATGCCATGGGAGGTGAAGCATATTCCTTAAACTATCATTAAGTAATTTTTTCACTCTAATCCTACTCTGTACTTAGCAGTATGCACACAGAAACAAATGTATGTTTAATTGTGTCTGTTGTCTTTCTCTAGGTCAACTAGTTTTTAATGGTATATTTAACATTTCCAGTAATTCTACTGCACCCTCCTTTTTCAGGCTTTGCTTTTCTCCTTGAGAAAGTTTAAAAGTTCAGCAACAATTGCTTGTTTAATTACTTTAATTATTACGTTATGACTCTTATTTTTATCAAGTATTGACTTTCAATCAGAGATTCAATTATAATATGACTCTATGACATATTATTAAGTGGAAAGAGAAGGTTAAAATAGGATCCTTTTCTAGGAATTTGCCAACTCATTTATATTCACAGGTTTGCACTTCCTTATTTTTCATCCTAAACAGAACAGATTTTGCTATTCACTGCTAAAAGAATGTCAGTGTTTGAGACAAAGTAATTGAACTTCTCAATGAGGGCAAAGCACAGCAGCAGAGAAAAAAAATCTTAGCAGAAGGAAAGATGAATGTCAGCAGGACATTAAGCATCTGACTGTCTTTGGGAGATAGTTGGTATTGCTCTGTCAGAGAAGCTCCTGAAGTTTCAGCTGTGGCACTTCAAGTTGCCCATGCACCAGATTGTCTTCTCTGTTCCTGGTCAGAGACTACTGTCCCTCATGCAGCTGTGCCAGTTTGGTCTCGTAATTAAGCTTAAAATCTCTTGGCACTTTTTGGCCTCTTGTGAGACCTCTGGGTCAGAAATGTAGTAAACCAAGAGATGGGCAGGCATATCTGCCATGAAACCTTCAGTCCTCAAATTCACTCCTGCTGCTCTGCACCTGCAACAAGATTTCTGCCTGGCACTTTCTCATGATACTGATTGACTCATAACTTGGCTTTCATGGTTTGCTTCTCTGAATGAGACCCTTGCAGTTTAGTGAGAAAACCTACAAAGTTTGTCAGTCATAAACACTGTGTTGGCTAAAAGGCACACTTTTATCAATTGTACACACTTCTGTTATGTCCATCATGTCCCATGGAGTGGAATATCAATATTCGCCACATTAACCTGAATTCATTCGTACTACCAGACAAGAACTGGATGGAGTATAAGATATGTTTCAGTCTGCTGAAATGCAAAATCAAATAGCTAATTACCAAATTTAGAATAAAATAAAGAAAGAAGAATGACATGTTTTGCCTTTTTGAACTGGTTTCCACCTTATCTTCTGTATTTTATTGAGCTAAGGACTGACAAGGACTGTTGCATATTCTTGGAGATGTATGACTTTTTTTTCAGAGTAGTGACTTCTTCTGTAGTATGGGAATCTCTAATTTGGAGAAACTTCCTTATGATCTCCTTCACACAGTGAGAATTCCACCATACATGAAGCACCCTGGGGACTTCCTGTAACTTAGAGTATTAATAATTTATTTTAATTAGAATATTAACTTATGTTCCTTTTATGAATGGAAAGCTGTCTGACATGGCATAGGGTTTGCAGTGCAGAGAGGTTTCTGAAATGACAGAAATCTTCTGAGGCCAAACATTGTTGTCACCCAACTAATTAGACATCCATTCAGACATGAAAATAAATCTTATTTTGATAAATGTGCTGGTGAAGAAGAACTGCATCATCTGACTTCATACAAATTCAAGGCTTATTTCTTTACTACTTGACTTTAGAACCACTTCTACAAAAATATCAAAAATAAGTAGAAAGACAGCTTTTTGTTTACTGGTGATTGACTAAATACAGCAGATAATAAGATAAGCCTGTACAGAACCAGAACCAGCACTGTGGTCTGTGGTGTTGGAACACCTCTCTCACAGTAGGCATGTCTCAATTGAAACACTGGAAAAATATTTTTGAGGGATCACTATTACAGTGCTAAACCAAATCACAGACAAGCCCTAGACAGATTTTACCAAGTACCTGACTATTAACACTGCCAGTGATCCAACTCTAGACCTCCCTTGAGCAGAAGCTGATTATGAGCTAAATGGTGTCAATATCCGTGGGGAGTTATGATGTGGATTAATCAAATCCAGAGTGTCACAATCAAACTCACTTTCACTTCAGTTGTTATCAGTATCTCTGAAAGGCAAAGTCACTTTCTCCACTGTGTTACATACTCCCTGCTCTCTCAAGATATTTTTTTTACTCTCTGTAGCAAAAGGTGAAATGATGAAAAGCTAGAACTTTAACTCTGCAGATACTATGTACTTCAGTTACAAACAAACTAGACAATACACGCACTTTTGCTTAGACACCATTTGAGTTGCAGTCACATAGATCAGGTTATAATCATTATGTATTTGATACAGTTTTCAGGATTTTTTTAATTCGCCATGCTAGCCCCGTCATTTCCTCACAAAAAAAAGCAAAGTCTGTGCACTAACGTACAGGCTAAATAGCATACATTTCTGAGAATAACTTTTACTTTATGAGATCAAACGGTGTGTCATTTGAAACTGGTGTTCATGTAGGCTTTCTAAAGTGCCTTGTTAAGGTGCAATTGTTCTAGAAGTTCCTTAAGTACATTCATTCTTACTAATGCATGCATACACTTTTTGACTATAACAGAATAGGGAATGCATTTTCCCTTTGACTTGAATTGAACTCAGAATATTAGACCAACACATAAACCACACAGAGGTCCCTGGTTCCCCTGCACTCTTGTAGAAGAAACACATATGTCAGGCGTCATTGATATTTATGATTCTGTAGATCATGCTAGATAGCATGATAATATAATAATGATAGCATGATAATATAATGCTGAATGGCTTTGATAGGATGAAATCTATAATTGTAACAAGGTGTTAAAAAATATAAGCAGTTTAAATCTTATCTACAAAGACACCTCTGGAACCTGACAGAATGAAAAACAACTTAGGAGATATAGTTCTAACTTGTATATCCCTTGATACAAAAGATATACAAAAAGATATCTCATATTGTAACTTCATGTCCCCGAGGAGTAGCTGCAAATATACTGGTTAATTTATTCATTTGGAAGAAATTTTATTTAATAGTATTTAGCAGCTTCAGAAAGTTAAAATGGCAGATTTGAAGTAAAATGCAAATAATTGTCACAGTTACACTTTCCTGCCTGACAGAAAAGGATACCTGACGGTAGCAAGGCCTAAAAGGATGCTATAAGTGTGAAGAAATAAGGAAAATGCTCATATAACAGCTTGTAATCACAATTATTGTATAATATACAATTACTTTTAATTGTTATTTGTTCCTAGATACTATACAAGCTGGAAATATGTTATTAAGCAAAATATTAGCAAGAAAATTTTATTTACAAGCATAACATTAAAATCAGCTGCTGGAAACAGTGAAGCAAACTGTTCTGGGGAGAAAGGACACCTGTTCACTCTCTGCAAGGTAGACTGAGAGCTGTAAGAGCCCTTGCAAACAGGGCCAAGTGGTCACAAGCACACAAGTGCATCACTTACAGTGACTGAAGATGGAATATAGGAAGAACAAGTTTTTTGTTAAGTATAACTGGCAGATGCTGTAGAGGAAATAATGTGACACACACAGAGAGTTAAAGAAGACAATAAGCCATAGGGAGCAATTCTGCAACTACTCAGATATTGCCCCGGCAGCATAACAGAAAAAAAAGCACCAAAGAGTTTATAATTGTTGACTTCAAAATAAGAAGAAGTTGCTATAATAGGGACAAAACAGGCAAAAGAGATCAATTTAGTTAATACACATAAAGTATGATTGAAATTCAGGGCAAACCATTTAAATCAGCAATCTTCCAATTTCAACAGCCTTCCAAAATGCTAAAAGAATATTAGAAGTGTTTAATATAATTCTTTGCAAACAATAGCGTGCTACACCCACAAATAATGATTACAGAAAATGGAAAAGGTGAAAGCTGAGTTAAAACTTAGGCTCCCAGCAAACATGTAAAACGCTAAGTAGTGCTGTATATGGGAATGCTTTCAGGTCACATTCACATCATCCAAGAAAGGATCAGACAAGAACTTACAAAAGTAATGTCACATTCATACACACATAAAATTACTTGGTGAAAATGTGACATAAGTGAATACAAAGACAGCCAGTGAATCAACATCTTTCAGAATGCCTGTGGAAAGAACACAAGTATAATTAAATCTAGGGTCCTCTTATGGTACTTAGCCAAAAGTTCCTTTTTGTCTCACGACAGCAAGATGAAAATTTTAAAATGTCCTATGTCCCTTATGCCCTTAAATCTCCAGCTGCTTTTCTTCCCTCCATCCACTTTTCATTAAAGGCTAGGAGTACCCTTTTGTTTACCAAGTTTATATACCCTAATAACAGCCTAGAAAGAATTCTGTAGATCTGGCAAAGCAGAAAACCACTGAATATTTCTGAAATGGCTTTGACAACATTTTCTTCATACAAAAAAAATGTTTTTTCCCAACAGAAGTAAAATTAAAATAAATATTTGGTATTATAGACTCTTTGGAAAATAATGTATAAAATAGGCAAAAGCACAGCGTATTTTGAACACATTATTTTTTTCAAAATGTTCACTCAGCATTAATTAGAACTCAAGCTGTTGGCTTCCAATCTTGAGTTCAGACCCTTGCTCCCCCTTTGCCACCCACTGGGGCCTGTTATTCCCATTATAAACACCCATAAATCTCAGCAGCTCTAATGGGCTTATTGCAGTCCTGCATATGCATCAAGGGGAGGATAAATGTCTCTACTTGTGCCTTCTGATACCCATAACTATTTAGTAACTTAATGAGATAATGTTTCTAAAACAGCAAAAAATCAGTGGGTGTTTTTCTATGCCTTTTATCATTATTTAGTGAGCTTTTCAGCTCAATTTTTTCTAGATTTCAAGCACATTTAATAATTTTTGCAGGCAAACTAAAGGCCAACTTTTGTCTGAAGACGGTAGAGAAAGGAAGTAAAGAGCATATAAGAACTTTCTTCCCATTCTGCTACCTAAAGGATGATGAAAAAAATGCTCTGTCACCATTAAGGTGAGTGTAGAAATAGATCAATTAATTTGAAGAGGAAAAGGTACCTCAAAGGATGTTCCACAGAAGATTTTTTTTCTCATGAAAGATGAACAAAAGAGAAGATGGTTTCATTAGACCAGAAAAGCAAAGGATAAGGACTAGACACAACAAGGAAATGAACACAAGGGAGAGAAATTAACCACTTGAGCTAAAGGAGAACATTGGCACAAGAACAAATGGACATAAGGTAAACATTAATAAATTTGGATTTTATTTAGAAACAGGCTCTGAACCTCTCTTCCTATCAGATTTTGAAAGAGTTTTCCGTTGAAAATAATGGAGACAAAAGGATCTAAATGCTTATAAGAAAACTCAATAAGTTTTTAAAGCACTTGAATAGTACAGTGCCTGCAAAGGATTGATTTTGTAACCTAGAAGCTTCCTCCCTACCTTCTTTGTGTTCCTATTTCTTCCTCTTTCTCTTCCCACCACAGAGAGCACGCAAACTGAAGGTATGAAGACAGTAAAGCAAAAAAGAAAAAAAAAAACCAAACCACCTTGAGTAAGTAGAACTTAGTGACACACACATAGTTATGAGGGATAATGGCACCGACGGCATCGCATGTTTGCTGTAAAGATACCGTGAAATAATAACACTTTGATTTGACCTGGATATAACTCTGAAATAGAAGATCATTTTTTAAATGGGTATGTCTTGGTACTCCTCTTGGTATGAATTTGCACTGTCTCATTCTCAGGCCATGACAACTGTCCTACTAACTGAAAAATTTACTTTAAGGGTCAATAGGATCTGGCCCAGTGCTATTAAAACAGCACATATATCTCTTCATATACTTATAAGCAGACCAAAATAAGCAGAGTGTTTTGGTGGCAGTAGTTCCACTTACTGGATGTCATCAAACTGCTGATATTTACCATTTGAAAGAAATTAAATTAACAGCAGGAGTTAAAAGTGTTCTTTAAGTATTTAACGTTAGCTCTATGCTATAGCTGCTAGAAAAGACATAAATACCATTAAAACCACTGACTGATCCTTTATGAATTACAGCTGAATGTAAAACAATGCTCAAGTTAATTGACTCTGCATTTTCAGCAAGCTCTTTGCCAAGTAATTATTATTTATCTAACAATGGTTTCAATGCAAATTGATGGTGAATATTTGCTATTAATCTGAAGTCATTGCAAAATACAAACAACAATTTCTGAAATTACTACAGAAAACAAAGAGAATATCATTTTGACATTCATTTACACATTTAATTTATAAAAAAAAGAAAAAAACAGAAAAACAACCCTAAATGCTACAGTTTGTTATCCCTCACTGGTAAATTGCTATTTTAAAAAATAACAAAGCTAATCCAAAGAAAAAAAAACTATAACGTACACTTTCCCGTCAAAACAAATGCATTAAAGAGCCATATGTGCTACAGTATCTTAATGACCTTCTCATACTTCTCCTCACACAAGGGTGTTGTGCTTCCCAGCCAAGAGGACCACCAGACCATGGAATGCCAAACCTTACTCAGAGGAGGTAACTACATTTACAATATTAATTGCTTCTTTCTAGGGGACTGCATCAAAAATATGTGGGGAAAGATTTAAAATATCATTGGGAATGATTGTTTCAAATTGAGTATAATCTTTTGATAGGAATAAAGCTGAAATATAGAGAAGGATCACTTTGTCCATGTCCTTTGAACTATTCAAGTTTTGTCAGACACACTGACCGCTGCCAAAACTCAGTTGCTATTCCTACTAGCAAAGAGTTAACTACCAGTCAGAATTCAGATGGGGAGAGAATAATTACTCAGAATTCAAAATCAACAGTGTGGAGAGCAACCTCATTCTTAAAGAGATGGTATAAGTTAATAACCACATATGGTCAATGATTCCTTATATTGAGATACTGGTTACATAGGGCCACCCCTAAAATAAGAAGACACATTCTGTAGCATTTTTAACATTGATGACCTAAACAGAACATCTTGCAACTTCCTTTTCGTCCAGCCTAGGAAATGGGAGCAGGAGGGTCAACCATCAAACACTGCTGTGAACACAACCATAGTGACACAGAGGAAAGCAACAGTGAAGTATTTACCTACACTTGGTACTGTGCCTTCAGGGCTGTGATCCTGGTATCGCTTTAGGTTGGTATATATGTACGCTTTAGGTTGGTATATGTACCATTCACCCCCAGAATTCTCTTCCAGCCGGGCCAGCAACCATGCCTTGAGCCAATGCAGGGAATTAGTACAGCTGAAAACCTGTTCTTTATTATTTATTTATTTTCTGTATAGCCATCAGCAGGCTCTCAGTGCACCTGCTCTGACCTTGCTCAGCTTGTAGATATGCTAGGTACTACAAACCTTTTTGCATACAGCAAGTTAAAATTCAGTCTTGCTCTTTCTGGGAATTATTTTAGACACCTTATTTTGCCACTTCTGAGTCTTTGTTATGCTTGAAGGATTCTAACTTTCCTTAAATCTTCCAGAAAAAAAGAAAGAACCTATCTCACCTGTGTCAGCCTCTTTGCAATTCCAGTTGTCTGATCAAATAGTTACTTTTTTAATTTGTTGTAGTAACCTGTGTGATACCTTCATGTTACCTAGTCAGCAAAGGCATAGATTCATTTTGCAATGCAGCAATAATCTCCAAGACAACATCTTAAATATTAAATTATTGAGGGATAGATAACTCAAGACACAGCAAAATCTAACCTAGAGATTTCAGTCTACCACACAAATCTCTGCAAGAAGAAAAAAAATGTGCACCAAAGTCTTGAATTGTAATTTATTTCTATCAACATACCCATAATGCAACATGTATCTGTGGTGTAATTCATCCCTGACTTTGTGTAGTTGAAGTAACTGTGGATTTGACTTCATCCAGACAGCTATACAGAAAACACTGAATTTATCATTCCGTACAAAATAAATAATTAGCACTTAGAATAGGTATATAAACTGAAACATCTTTTCTGATATAAAATAGACGCATTCAGAGATCAAAACCTCTAGGTGAGTGGATATTCCAAGTACTGCCTTGTTGGGTATGAGAAGGTACATGCTTCTATCATTGGATGCATTGCTCTGCTAGATGATATCCAACCATTCTCTTAAAAAAAAAAATCCAAACACAACAACGAGCATTATATGCAAGTCCATAAAGTAATATAAGAATTCTATTGATGTTTTAGCTAGCATTACATTTGTTTATTAGACTCTGGTCTTAATGAAGCAACAGTTAGACGTATCCCAATATTGGTACTTCATTACTATTTTTGATGCATTGGGCAACTGAAGAACAACCAGATGGGACAAGAGGATGTTTTCCTCCATTTCTCTTGTGTCTATACAGGTAGGGTTGGATGTGGGCTGAGAAAATTCTGTTTGAAAGAATGCTTCCACAAAATTGAAATAACTTCTCTTTTCTTGGCCTTTCACGCTGTGAAGTACTAACAATTTAATCATAGGAAAAAAGTTACTCCCATCTGGAAATTTTCAGACATTCATGCTTTGATTCCTCAGCCAAACTCACTGCATAAAAAACCTTGGAAGAGAGGTTTGCTTTCTTCTACAAGTTTTGAGGTTTGTTGTTTTTTTTTTCTTAATAGATATTCAAATGTATGATACTAACACACAGTGCTGGACAATCTCCCTGGCTTTAATACATACAGTGCACACTTATCTATATGTTCACTAAAATATTCAATCCAGGTTAACTCCTATTGTGCAGACTCTGGATATATTTTAGTAGTGTGAAAGGAATATTGATGTACATTGTAGCCCGTTAGAGAGTAGGTTTTATGAATAACACCATATCAAAGAAACAAGCATTTTTTTTTCCTGTTACAAAGACTAAAGGATGAATGTAACTTCTCCTTTTGCACTGAAACTAATCTTATGTCATACAATATCACATTAAAATTATTTTAGAAATTAGATATATATAATGATTTAAGCATTGCTTAAATCCCTTTAAGGTTAAAGATCAGTTATACATTTGTACTATTGGGATTTGACTTGGCCTGCGCTGTAACAAGGACAAACTTTTAGACATAACATAATCGGTGCTATGTTGCTGGTGTACTCGATCAGGTGGTGATTTAGTTCAATGACAGCATCATGGGAGAGATTTGATTTGGAGATTGAATTTTTTCAGGCTGTTCTTAGGAACGTCTACAAGACTGAGGACAAAAAGAAATGAGATTTTCTATCTGAAGCTATGCTTGCATTCTGTTTGGTTCTCTTGCACCATTTAGAACTTAACTGTATAAAGAGCATAATGGTGTAAAGCAGGAGCAGACTGCTGAGGCAATATTTTGAATACCCACCACCATGCATTTATTTCAGGTGTTCTGTTTAACGCTGCTGATGCACAGACTAGATTTCTGATTTGTTAAAAGCATTGTACAGAATTAAACCGTAGGGATATTCTCAGTAAAACTTAGGTGTTCAGATGTCCTTCTAAACTTTCATAAGCAGAGTACCTTTCAATATCTTAGTAATCACATAGTTCCACTTCACATGTACTCTTGAAACAGTCTCTATAATGCATATACTATAAATAGTATGTCTTGCCTGAGCTGATTGTCATTAGTTGTTTGTAAAACAGAAATCTCTTGACTGTATCTAAAGTAAGACAAATCCTGTGATTCCCTTCTAGAAGCGAATTTCTCATTCAGATGTTATTTGGCAAATCTAGAAATCTGACATTAAATATTGTATTCTTAAGTAGAGCTGATTTTATGCTAAATTAATCCGAAATTCTGTTAGGTGATTATCCTTAGGTTTATTTGTCTGTTTTTTTGTAAAAAGCAGCCATTGATTTAGCACATTTCCATTCCACCTTCATTCTCAGGATGTGGTTAACTGTGATGAGCCAACTGGCTTGCTCACAGTGAAAAATTTCTGTACAGCTTCAGAAGCAAGTCCTAGTCTAAGAGTTCGCATACCAGTTCTACCAGTTTCAGTAGTTTCCACCAAGTCTTTCTGACCAGAGTACCCTGCTACATAGTCTTCACATCTGTGTGCTTGCAAAGAAATGAAGACAGTTTCTAGACACGGTTAGTCCTAGTTCCTGGTTTAGTATGTAATCTGTCTCCTGTATCAGGCTTTTCCTGGAATAAAAATCTAAAAATGTCTGAAGGGAGCTATGGCAGGCAGCCATAAACCCTAAAGGGACAATGAGAAATGAGAACTGGTGGTTTAAAACACTCAGGATGATAATTTTAGACGTATCTCATGTAATCCAAATAAAATCTATCCTCAGCCCATGTTTTCTCTCCCTTTTGGTCCAACAGCATTAAATGGAGACGTATAACTCATGCATGTTTCTCCAACATGAAAAGTTTGTGAAGGACCCATACATTATGGTCAAAAATGCCAGTAAATCATAATACCACTGAAAGAGACATATGGTAGAAGTTATTTACGTTTGTATGTTGGTTTTTTTTCTTTAGAAAACGTCAACTGAAAGTCAATTAATAAATGTATATGCAAGGTACTTTTCCTATTGAGATGACACCTACTGGTCCCAGAAGGATATTACCTCCATATGTGGGATGTGTGTTTCATTATGCTATATGATATGATGTGCATACATCTATATGTAGGTGCAGATACATATACATTTAAAATGTTCTTTGTCCAGTTCGTAAGAAAGAGATGTCAAAAAAAAGAATTTTTTTCTTGTCTTCTGTCTTTCTGAAAAATACCTAAGGCCAGAGAGGCATGGCCAGAAGTTCATTAGACTTGGGATCCGTTGGACCTGCACGAGGCAGGAGAACTAAAGCCTCAAGAATCATCCTGCTTACAGACAACACTGAGGTTGCAGGCATGAGTGCTGTCACTGAGCTTAGCTGTCATGATGCTACATGATAGCTTTCAACATAACATTTTTTCTGGAAGGCAGTTTGATTGTTTCTGTACAGTAATTAAGCTGCTTTGTGGGTACAGATTTCATGACATATTCTCATCAGGTCAAGTAAAGTGGACCAACTCTAAACACCTTCTACCAACATGAAGACAGACTCAGGAAGGTTAATTTGTTCATCAGAATGTCATTCCACAAAGCAGATGCTCTGACAACCTAAAAATCTTCAGCTGGTAAGAGTAATTCATGAGGAATTAAATTACAATGATAATATTGTATCCCCTTCGGCTTCCTGTACGTCTACATCAGGACAAACGGCATATCTGCAAAAATTCTAATTCAAACTGTCACACAACTGCTTAACTTCATTCTGGGTGTTCTATCCTGCACATTAAGGGAATGATCCCAGTCTCTAGGATTCAAAAGAGAAAATCAGATTTGCCTGATTTGTGATCCTTTGCAACACAGTATCCATGGAAGCTTAGAAATGAACCAGAATGGTGTTCAGTCTTCAGTCTTGTTTTATTCTACTTTGTACACAGTTTTTTCTTCCAGAGTGATATACAAAAGCCCATAAAATTAGACAGAAGATACACATAAGTGGCATTCAGGTTTCATTTCTAAATGGGGACTTTGCCCTTCCATGAATCTGACAATCTTTCCTCTGGTAAAGCTTTTAAAAGGGCTTTTACTAATCACTCCTGGCATTCCTAGAAAAAAATTTCTGTGCAACATGAAGGGAAGCAACTGAATGTTTCAGTGGCATCTGCCTGAAGGGATATGTCAAAGAAGAAATGTTCGAACAACAAGATTTATTAAAGTAACTGTCCAATTTCTACCACAGCAAGCTTGACATCTCTTAACCACAAACCATCTGGGAATATTCCCTTATTCTCTTTCACACTCTCTTTTCTAAATCTGGATTTATGTGTAGAGAGAAGGCATGATGACTGAGGTCTGATATGACATTTATCTTCACAAGTGAGGAGACTAATAAATCACCAATGACATTACCACAAGTGAGTTCTAAGGTCTCCTCACAAGTGAAGATAAATGACATTTCAGACCTAAGCCATTACATGAAATACTTAATAAGTCTCACTCTCAACATATCTGGATTCGATGATGACTGAACTTATGTTACATCTCAAATCCACCACCCAGAGAAAAAGAGATTAAATTTGCCAGCAAAATAAAATCACTCACCAATGAAACAGTCTTAGTACATTTCACCCTTTCGCCATGCTACTGCTCTGCAGATCTACAAATAGCAACATGATAGTAAAAATCCATTAAAAATGTCCTTATGAAATAGAGTATCATTAACTCACTTTTCAGTGCATGAAACATACCTGACTTTCATGTCTTAGGCAATATCAGATGCTTTTAAGGCTCTACATACCCATGTCTGTATATACATTTCAATGTAACCGAAATATGTACAGCTAGCTTTTATTTTACGACAGCTTGTGGTCTTCCACAAGGTTGTTAATAGCAGCTTTGTTGAATTTCTAATTAATTCAGGAGTACAACATTCTTTCTAGATGTGAGATCTGCAACTGAGATACATCAAAAGCATTTCTGAGTCAGTCTGGCAACAGATGTTTAAGGAAAGTGTATAATAATATACTGGGCATAGAGATGAATGCTTCCTCTGGCTTTTGAGAAATTAATGGGTGAGAGGCTTCCTGACCTGGACAGAGAATCTGGACCATAATGTTGAGGAGGCAGATGTTTGATCTGTATTATGGCATTTGAAACCCAAAGTCTAATGTTAATCTTAGCTTATTTTGGTGATCATGCCAAAATTATGCAGTGGAAAGAAAGAAACTCATCTGAAGCTGAATTTTGTCTTGTGTGGAATTTGCTGGCTAGTTTCAGAAAAATTGAGAGTAACGTACTTGTAGGTCTGTGAACAGAAATGTTGTGTAAATGTACATCTCAAACCCTGTCCAGGTGCATAAATCATCATGTTTTTAGCTTTTCTAATGCAGTCCTATCCCATTTACAGATATTAAAATATTTCCAAGTTTATTCTCAGGTTTTAATCTAAAAATCTCCTGGGGTAACACTCCACTTAGAAACAATTTCTCTGCAATAATATTGTATTTCTCATTAATTTAGTGTACTTGTAATCATGTCCCCTCAAGGCAAAAACGGTCTGAGTAGCATAGCAACTAAAAGAATTTGTGGTTTTCACATTTCTCACAATGTATTACATTATGGCTATGTGCAAAAATTAGCAAGAATACAGGTAAGTGCTAATCAAGGCATTCAGCAGCCTTCAAGGATAAGAACAGAAATAGTCTTACACAGTGACAGGGCATAGCACAGGCAAGGGTGGCCCGTGGAGCCAGAGCAGCAGGGGCCATGGGGTTGTCAGGGTGGTGCAGTGTCCTCACTCTCCAACTAGCCCCATCCCACAGCCCTCAGAAAACAGGCAGTGTAGAGAGCACCTCACCCACAGAGGGGTTAAATGGGGCTGTAACAACAGTGTTTTAGAAACAGTTGTGCTTTTTTAGCACAGCCGTGCCTAAGAATAATTTTCATTTTATTGGTGAGAAAGTGGAAGAAGATAACACAGTCAAATGATCTAGCTAATATCAGAGGAAACATTCGTCATTCTTGAAACTAACTCTTAGCTCTCAAGCAAATTGCTCTTTAAGACATATTGACTTGCTTTCAACTATACCCCTCTTCCTTTACATCATGCATATAAAAGAATAGACATCTGTGGACTTACAAGTCTAGAATTTAACTTTTGCAAAGAGAATCAGAAACTAAGATTAATGAAGACATTTCCCATTTATTTTCCCAAAGTGCTTGCAAAGACCTAAGTAAATGGAGTAGAAAGCTGAAACAAACTTTAAACCAGTTGCAAACAATGTTAAAAAAAGATTTATCTGTTTTCATTACTGAAGTTAAGAGACGTGGAACTAGCTGGGAAACAAGGAACTAGTTGATACTTTAAAGGAATATGTTTTTTATCAATATTCCTGATTTCTAATATAACTAAGAATTTTTGAAGTAAATCTTTCCTTCTGATATTATTTGAATAGTAGCACAGAAGTTCTCGTTGAGAGGAACAGGAGAACCAGGTTGCTTGTACACAGTTAAAACTGGTTTGTAAAAGCCTATGATGTAGCTAATGCTAAGCATTAAAAATAAACTAAATCGATCAATAATAACACTTATTGAGATTTTTTACTTTAATACTTTTTAAGGCCTTGAGTTGTGTTCAGGTTCTGCCTTAAAATTTGAATTTTTTTTCATAAGTTTGACAGTAAGACATGCATATGGCAACCAAATCTTTGAAAGACAAGAAATATCAAGAGAATTCTTGATTAAACATCAACAGTGAACAATATTAAAAATTTAACTGGAAAATTTCTCAATTTCTACATCTGAGATTGTCTTTGTATGTATAAAGATCTGAATTAGCACCTATTAGCATATATTACTGTTTCTGCTTTTGAAATTTTGTTGATCTTTGTATTTCTGTTATGAAAACAATACCTAGTTGATAAATAGTGCTTAGGATTTCTCTGGGGGTACTGTAAAAAAAAAGGAAGATGTTCTGGAAACTGAAGTCATTGTGAATGATAACAGAAAGGGCCCTATGAGTATTTTCAATGTTTAAATAATAGTTTACTACTTTCTGCATCTTCTGGTAAAAGTAAACAACATAAAGGTGCCAGTAAATTCTTTCCCACTCTTCCTCATATGTGAGTGCAAAACTATGGTTTGTAGTATCCGCTAAATTCACAACACAAGCAAATAATGACATTTTTATAAAAAAACCCCAAAAACCTTTATATAGTCATTCTGATAGGTTTAACTAAGTCTTTAAGAGAACTTATTAATACCCATGTAACAAGTCAACAGACTGCCCTTGGGACTGAAGTTCACAGTTTCCAAAGGGAAGATGAAATATAAGCTGTATTCTCAACACAGATATTTTCCTGGGAAGAATTCAATCTTCACAGAAAACCTTGATTTGGCTTTTGCCTCTGCCAATAATTCTTCCTCCCAGGGGAAAAAAAAAAAAGATAAAAATCACTCCTGTTTTGCTTTCAATTATTTTAATACTTGTCTAGAAGAGCACTTCTTTTATATAGCTGTAAAATATATGTATTTTATCCATTAAATTTATCTTGAACTTCTCTAGGGACATTTCTTGCACATTACACTATTTCTTACTCTCTTCCTCTTCTATTATCCTCTGTCTTATAGCTTTATTTTGGTGTACAATGTTTTAATAAACATGTTTTTGTTGAAGCCAAACTTCAGATAATTAGTTGTCTAAATAAAGTTGACTAAATGGAGAATGACAAAACAAAATAAATTAAAAGAAATAAACAGAACCCTTTGAGAAAACTGAACTTTAATTTTCTGCAGGACTGTTTATGGGCTATTTCATTCTTTCATCACACACATATACCTGCTTTGCTACTAGAGGACTAGTGGTTTGTATGGACCAGTGGTTGACTCTTTTTCTCCCTTCCTGTTTTCGAGGTTTGAAGTTTTTCATGCATTTCGTTCTTTAATGAAGAACAATTTCAGTTGGAAAGCCATTCTAGTGAGTCATCTAGTCCAGCTCAGCACAGCAGAGGGATTGATTTGGTGGCTCACACACATCCCTGGTGTGTGGTGTCTCATTTAGCACTGAACAATCCACTGTTGACAACTGTAAAATATGCCTTGGCAGGCTGTTCAACTGCCTATGTTCACATTCAAAGGCTCTTTTTCCATCCTACTAATAAACTTAAATTTTCACATCCTGAAAGGAAACTGTATGTTTACATACATTCAATAGGATGATAAAATCTTAGACTGGGTCAATACCATCAAGTAATTCCTTACATGGCATTTTATAGACAAAAAAAAAAAAAACAAAACATTTTTTTTTCCTTCAAGCTAATGACTCATAATAAAGCAATTGAACAATTAAGCAGTACACATGCATTACACCTGGACTTTTAAGAGGTTTTTTTTAGCATTTAGCCAACAGTTTTGAGCAGTGTATTCTCATAATTGAAGGGCTCTGCTCTAACTTTCTTTCTTTGGGTCACTTTCAATATGTGGAGGAAATTTTTACCATGCAACAAAGCATTTTGCAAGAAATATATACAATTCAGAGCACAAAACATTTTTTTTTTCCATTAATAACCCAAGCTACCTGTTGTCTGTGTAACAAGCTAAGCATTAATGGGCTTACCACCACCAGTGAAACATCTGGTGAGCCTCTACTGCCCAGGCTGGTTTTGGTCAGGTGGGTAAGGGTCAATCCTCACCATGCCTTGGAAAAGGTTGGCTTTTGATACTGCTACATACTGCTTCACTGTATTTCTTTTTTTTACTGTTTCATAAGTGTTTTTTTTAAATAAGTTATCATGTTAGTGTTTATCCTTTCAAACAATTGAGCTGCTAACTGTTGTCTTTTCAATTGCCTATCTAGGTTTTAACTTTCCTTATGTTATGTGGCTCTGACATGCCTATCTTTCAATAACAATTTCTCAGTAAAACCTCACCAAAGTCACAAAGTTGTGCTGCAACAAACTAAACTCTGTATAACAGGCAACTCAGTCCCTGGGCTGAAGGTTATATAGTTGTCAGCCTTTTGAAGCAGATTGTTTCAGCCTAACTCATTTTCTTACATTTTCCACATGTAAAAAATAGCATGTCAGCACTTATCACATCATGTACTGTCACTATTATAATAAATGTTACAGGTTATGATTAACATTTTGTTAGTGATTTCCCCTCTGTGAAACAATCACATGATGCTTTTCTCTTTTGATATGAAACATCACTGTGAGTCTAACAACTTTTACTTCACCAGATTATTGTTATATCTACTGCCTGCAGGTCATACCCTATAACTGGGAAAACATTGCCTGCTGCCAAAACAATCCGTACAGTCATAAATTCTATTAAGACAGAAAAAAGACTAGACAAGATCAGGTCTCTTGAGTCCTGAGAACAAATTAGATGTTGAATCTGTACAAGTAGTAGAAATTCAATAAGCAAGCAGATCTTTTAAAAGACTACTTGAAATTAAGCCATGAGCATGGAAGTTATCCACTCAGTGGGGCTGGAAGGAAAGGTAGAGACATTTTTATACCTAACCCATGTAATTCTGTGGTGGTATGCTCCCCACTATCACCTTTTGCTTAAGCAATAACTACCAGTGGTGGTCATGATGGCTGCATTCGTCTTAAGTTGGATGCTGGGGAGACAGATAAAAGCACAATAGACAAAGGTTATCTTGCACAGCTGAGATCTAGTTGAGTGTGCACCAACCAAAATACGGCCAGTATGCAAATATGACTATAAATTGATCATCTTACTGTATAAATAGTGGTCAGCCCAGGGCCCATTGAGATCTCCTGCACAGCAGAGGGCTGCATACCAACCTGTGTGGTACAGTCAATGTGCTAGAGGGAAGGCATGCCATCTAGAGGGACCTTGACAGGCTGGAGAGGTGGGCCCATGCCAACCTCATGAAGTTCAACAAGGCCAAGTGCAAGGTCATGCATCACAGATACAGGCAGGGTGGAGAATGGCTTGAGTGCAGCCCTGAGGAGAAGGATTTGGGGGTGTTGGTAGATGAAAAACTGAACATGAGCCGGCAGTATGTGCTTGTGGCCTAGAAGGCCAACCATATCCTGGGCTGCATCAAGAGAAGCATGTCCAGCATATCGAGGGAGGAGATTCTGCCCCTCTACTCTGCTCCTATGAGACCCCACCTCGAGTACTGTGTCCAGTTCGGGGCCCCCCAACACAAGAAGGATGTCGAGCAGTTGGAGCAGGTCCAGAGGAGGGCCACAAAGATGATCAGAGGGCTGGAACTCCTCCCCTATGATGACAGGCTGAGAGAGTTGGGTTTATTCAGCCTGGACAAGAGAAGGCTCTGGGGGGACCTTATAGAAGCCTTCCAGTACCTGAAGGGGGCCTACAGGAAAGCTGGGGAGGGACATTTTACAAGGGCATGCAACAACAGGATGAGGGGTAATGGTTTTAAACTGTAAGGGAGCAGATTTAGACTAGATATTAGGAAGTAATTCTTTACTGTGAGGGTGGTGAGGCACTGGAATGGTTCCCCCAAGAAGTTCGGGATGCCCCCTCCCTGGAAGTGTTCAAGGCCAGGCTGGATGAGGCTTTGAGCAACCTGGTCTAGTGGGAGGTGTCCCTGCCCATAGCAGTGGGGTTGGAACTAGACTATCTCTAAGGTCTCTTCCAACCCAAACCATTCGATGATTCTGTGATTCTGTGATAAGTCCCCTTGAGTAGGGACAACTCTCATGGTTACTTCTCAAGGCTGAGAGAATTCTTTTCACATCAGATACTCAGTAAGCAAATTGAAAATAAGTGCACTGAGGCTTTGTAATCTTATCTAAGTGATATAAAGGACTGATCTGAAATATTTATGTTGATATATACATACACACATAATCCTTTAGACATAAACTATTGACCAAGTGTGAGACGAAGTCTGGATCCAGCTGTACCTAGACTCCTCTCTGAGAGGGAGTTTTGAATGCAAAAGTGTCATCTCTGAAATTTGTGACTGAACAGGAGGGTCTTGTTTGACCCCATCTTTTCTGAGGTAAATAATCAGTTGTATCTTACCATCAAAACTTGTTGAAACACTGTCGCATTTACCATTTTACTTTGTTAACTCGCTGTCTTGTATTAATAAAATATATTACTGATTCTCTCTTGTGAGTGACATGCATCACTCTTTACACAACAAAATTTCACTTGCAGCTAAGTGCTCAACTGTATTTCATATTAATACATACTCTCTAGAAACCAATTAATGAGCATCCAAAGCAACTTTATTGTGTAAAATAGCTTCAATCTAATGCTCTGCCCCTCTTCTGAAACCTAATATCCAACTGCTCTTACAAGCTCTCCATACTTGCAAGCTCTCTTACACCTTAAAAAAATTCTACTCAGCATTTGAGATGTGGTCCTTTTAAACCAAAAAGGAAAAAGCATCTTGGTCCCTGCAAAAAGAGGTAGGGTTCCTAGAGTTATTTAATATCGTTGCTATGTATCTATCAATATTTGGTACTTTCCTTTAAAGATGTTTTCAGTTACTTGTAATTTTGGTGAACTTCTAGTGGGTCACATATTTTTCCACCATGCTGTTCCACCTGTCCACCCCTTCTGCAGAAGCTATACCTGCCACATGTTTCGCAAATTTGGAGTGACAATTCCCAGGCTGTCAAGCCTCCCACTTCAGCATTTGACCCATGTTTTGGCACTCCCTGCTTCTGCACCACTGCTGGAGCACCGTGCAGATCCCAATCCCGTGAGCGGGAGTATCACACCATGTCCTCAGGGCAAATGACACACAGAGACAAATTAGGATCTGGATTTGGTGAGGTCAGAGGGAGATTGGAAGTTGGCTGGGACAGGAAACACAGGCTGGTATCCAACACTAATCTTTCCCTTTATCTGTAGTGCTGAGGGGTTTTTCAGTTACACAAAGTGTAACTAGAGAGAATTCCAACATTCCTAAATTTGCTTTAATACTAAATTATAAGGAATAGTCAAAATCTCACTATTGTGTGGAGTGAAATATTCAGAAGTATTTAGACCGAAAAACACACCCATAACATGGAAATGTAATGCAAACTAATAGCACACTGTATTCACCTCAGTATATGCAAGTCAAGCAGGAACAAAGTAAAACACTTTAATATTGCTGGAACTGCATTTTAAACTGAAAATTATTGTTGAACTGTTTTAGTATGCTCCTATATAGAGGATTAAAATCTTCTTTTTACAAACGGTTCTCAAGTCTGCTGCCTTCATCCTATTGTACTTAATGCAGCCTTTGGCTTCTTTCACTCAGGTTGCAAAGTCCTTCCTCTAGCAGAATTTCCCATTCATCTGCTAGAAGGCTTTTTGCCAGCTGGATTTTAACAGAGTACACAGAAAGGAACCAGCCAATTCCTTACAATGTTTGCTGAAATCTTTATTCTCTCTTTCATATTATTTCTCTTCCCTCTGTTCTCTGCCTCCACAGAATTCTAAATCTTCATACAGGTCTCACTGTATTGATAATGTGGAATTATTATAAAACACAAAATCCCTTTTCCCTAGTCTCATTCTCAAAAGAAAAAGATTGACTTAAAACCCCCTACACCTAAAAGAAACCCCCAACCCCCTCCCCCCCAAAACCACTACCAAACAAAAACAACCTGAAACTAACAAATGCATAAGAACTAGAGTTTAGAGTGGGGTGTTTTTTTTTGTTAGTCTGGATACCTTTTTCCTAAAATTTGTTTTCAGAGCTTTTAAGTCAATTTCAAATTATTAGCAGTACCCAGAGAGTTCAGAAATTACTTCCTCTCTTCCTACTCTAACTTCATGACTTGAGTTGTGAAGAACTGCAGCTTGGGGGAAAAACAACAACACTGAACAATTTAAATCATTAAAATGTATAACAAAAGCTCACAAAATTGATCCGTGTGCTGTGTTTCATTTTCTGCTAATGTCTTTTTTTTTTGTTACTGTTGTAACCATCAAATATTTAGTACTTAGATAGCATCTTGCAAACATTAAGAAAATAAGTAATATTAGCATATTTTACATACTAGGAGTGGTTCAGAAGCAGAGCTAGTCATGTATGAGGGATGCAGCTAGGATCAGTAGTGCAGGCAGAACTAGAACTCACTCCTTGCTTAGGCCCACTGTCCTTGGAGGGATGCAGTGTGCCCATCTGACACGTCTGTCCCCAACCCTAAACCTACCCCTGGTGCTGTAAATCCAACACCCAGTATATCTATCCACCATCCCAGAATAAGCGCCCAAGACATGCACAGGGAAGTGTAGATTTCCTGTAGAGCCCAGTCTTTCCTCACCTGTGAGAGAGGCTGTTTCTGAACACACAGAGTAAATCTGTTCTATTGCTCTTACACACATAAAACAGGGTTTCTTACTTTCAATGTCCCCCACTAACTCTGGTACAAAGTAATAACTTGCAGCCTGCAGTGGTAAAAGCACCTACACGACAGGCAGCATTTTCAAGTGAACTCAATGGAATCCGCCTGAAAGTTTACCTCTAACATCTGTTGTTCTCCCAGCAGGATATGAGAAGAGATTAAATAACCACTAGTGCACTGGATTCCTTATTTGTAGCTGAAAGAGGCCTGTACTTTTAAAACTAAGAAATTTATGTAGTTTTAATAGCTGGAAGGGGAAGGTAGTGAATATCTTCCTGAGGAACTGTATAGATGAATCACAGAATCACAGAATGTTAGGGATTGGAAGGGACCTCGAAAGACCACCTAGTCCAATCCCCCTGCCGGAGCAGGAACACCTAGATCAGATCGCACAGGAACTCATTCAGGCGGGCTTTGAATGTCTTCAGAGAAGGAGACTCCACAACCTCTCTGGGCAGCCTGTTCCAGTGCTCTGTCACCCTTACTGTAAAGAAGTTTTTTCTCATATTCAAGTGGAACCTCCTATGTTCCAGCTTGAACCCATTGCCCCTTGTCCTATCACTGGATGTCACAGAGAAGAGCCTGGCTCCATCCTCCTGACACTCACCCTTCACATATTTATAAACACTGATTAGGTCACCCCTCAGTCTCCTCTTTTCCAAGCTAAAGAGACCCAGCTCCCTCAACCTTTCCTCATAATGGAGATGTTCCATTCCCTTCATCATCTTTGTGGCTCTGTGCTGGACTCTTTCCAGCAGTTCCCTGTCCCTCTTGAACTGAGGGGCCCAGAACTGGACACAATATTCCAGATGCGGTCTCACCAGGGCAGAGTAGAGGGGGAGGAGAACCTCTCTTGACCTACTGACCACCCCCCTTCTGATACACCCCAGGATGCCATTGGCCTTCTTGGCCACAAGGGCACAGTGCTGGCTCGTGGTCCTCCTGCTGTCCACCAGGACCCCCAGGTCCCTCTCCCCTACACTACACTCCAACAGCTCAGTACCCAACTTATACTGGAACCTGGAGTTATTCTTGCCCAGATGCAAGACTCTACACTTGCTCTTGCTAAATTGCATTAAATTTTTCCCCGCCCAAATCTCCAGCCTGTCTAGGTCTCGCTGGATGGCAGCACAGCCTTCTGGCGTGTCAGCGACTCCTCCCAGTTTCGTATCATCAGCAAACTTGCTGAGGGTGCACTCTATTACCTCATTCAAGTTGTTGGTGAATATATTGAATAGCACTGGTCCCAATACCGAACCCTGGGGGACTCCACTAGATACAGGCCTCCAACTAGACTCCATCCCATTCACCACAACTCTCTGGCTTCTTTTCTCCAGCCAGTTCACAATCCGTCTCACTACCTGATCATCCAGATCACACTTCCTCAGTTTAGCCGCAAGGATACTGTGGGAGACTGTGTCAAATGCTTTTCTGAAATCGAGATGAGAGCTGCTAACTCCTTGGATGAGCACATCAGAAGATAATAATCTATCAAGTTGTTTGTTTAGAGGTGTTTTTTTTAATAAAATAGTGTTACAAAAGACTTTAAGACTTACAAAAGTCTCAAAGATTTTTTTTTTGTTTTGAGAAAGATGTAACTGGTAGCATGTAGCTGCTGTAGGTAGCTTCTCGTGCTTCTTTGCTGAATGCTTGATAAGGTAGGGAAAAAAACCTTGTGGGTTTTTTGATTTGTTTTTAGAATTGTGTCAGTGTTTTATGATGCAGAAGCTATTTGGCGTCACTTATTTAAAGTTATGAAAGAAGCCCTTGTCAGCATTAGTTTTTCATATTAAGCACTATTCTTCTCATGTAGTTTTATACATCTGTCCTTCAGGAAAAGGAAAGAGGATATAAAAATGAAAAACTATTACCCAAAATTTTCAGAACAATAATCCTATTCTGTGTTCACTTATTTTTGAGTTCTTTATTATCCTTAAGTGTAAATTTAATTAAAAGTGTGAAATTAGAACTATTTTTTTTCTTATGTAATGCTTTAAATAGCTATTCTGCCTTCTTGTCCTTTCCTTTTTCCAAGGCACCCTTTCAGGCCCCCAGATGCTAGTTAGGGTAAGGTACGAAATCATTAGGACAGTTCTATTTGTAAAAGAAGAATTTGTAATATCTGAATTTAAGATTGTGTAGACAATAAACAAGTAGACAAGCAGACTGAGAGCGGGAAAATAATGCGAGAAGGTTTAGAAAGATGCATTTGCTAAAGTTAGTCACAAGTGGTTATTAGTCTAAACAATCCCATCTGGCAGAGATTTGTAGGTATCACAGGGGAGGTAGGTTTTAAGGAAGGATTTGAAAGAGGATAAAGTTATATGATCTCCAGGATTATCAGTGACAGATGAAATAGGCAAGGATTTAAAGTGGAAGGAAAGTTAAAAGGTACAGAGTACTTAAAAAGTCTAAGGCTTACACTGTGAAATAATTAATTTGTCTTCTTTAGCAGTTTGGAGGGGTTTGGTGTTAGTCTGGAGACTAATGTGGATGCTTTATCTGCATAGTAGTCTCTTGTTTAGGTGTAAAAGAAAATGTTTGAGGCTTAACAGTGGAAGTTCAAGTCATCTATTTGTCAGACAAGCTCTTATCTGTATGTAGGGGATCGGGGAAGCTATCTTTACCAGTTACGCGAGGGCTCATCTCTTCTTGCCTGGTGTATTTATCTGTTAAACTGTTATTTTACAGGCTGCCCAGAGAGGTTGTGGAGTCTCCTTCTCTGGAGACATTCAAAGCCCGCCTGGATGCGTTCCTGTGTGATCTGATCTAGGTGTTCCTGCTCCGGCAGGGGGATTGGACTAGATGATCTTTCGAGGTCCCTTCCAATCCTTAACATTCTGTGATTCTGTGATTCTGTGATTTTGTTATAAATGTTATGAAGTATGTTATCAACTATTTTGACAAAGGAATGTTACAGCAGTACTCTCTTTGGACTTGTTTGTTTTTCACTTTCTGCTCAATTTTTCACCCTCTTTTTCATAGTTGTAATGAATTAATCATTTAGAAGGTGGATCTGTAGAAAGATGTTTATGGCATAGAATGTGTTAGAAAACTCTGTTTAAGGTGTTTTTGCTTAAAATCTCATGTGTGGGGATACTGGTCCAGTAGACAGCTGTCTTTGTGATCTGTTTCAAAATATCTCCTATTCATGCACAGAATTTAAAAGTGGTGTGTTGGGCTTTTTCTCTTTTTTCTTTTTTTTTTTTCTTTGCCCTCCCCAGTTGCTGAGAACACAGCTCTTCTGATCCTTTGCAACGTATCTTGAGTTTACCTTTCTCCAGAATTTGTTGCAGAACACTGCTTTTGGAAGTAGTTTCTTCAGAAGTAGATTTTTGGATTTAAAAAAAAAAAAGTGCAACAAAAGCATTCTTCGTAACAGGCTACAGAACTGAATGGTGTGCTTGAGGTAAGCGATACCACGAAAAAAAACTCCAGTATGCTAAGGAGATTTTGAAAACTGCTTAAGGGGAAAATGCCTGCAGTGAAAACCTAGCTAATCCACAAAAATATTCTGCTTTCTTCCTTTATACGTACGAACTGAAAACGTTTGCTTTGGGCAATTTATACGCTGAAGAAGAAGAAACTACCTAACCACACCCACTGAAAGTGATAGTGGGGAGAGCTGGCTGCGGGAAGGTGGGCAAGAACACTATTTTAAAAGAAAACTAATGTTCTCTAATGATGGAGGCCTACCTGCCAGCACAGTGTTCACTGCTGTTTCTTTTAGCTTCCATTCTTACTGGTTTTATTTCACTAGCCCTGTGGTGCCTCTCTTTTGCCGTTCTGCTTTCTTACTCTTTAAACATAATCCTTGCAAGAAATTTCTGCAATTATTGTATGATTGTGATCACAAAACACAGGTTAAATACTAGAGAAACAGTGGCAAACATATACCTGAAACCTCTCTGAAATAAGGAGGATAACAGCTGGGAAAATGTAATCATTAGTCTCTGACAATACACAAAATATTTCCACATAGGAATTGCAGACTGTCCTGTGTTCTACTCTAATCAAAGAAACTACATTCTCCAGACTGTTTACAACAGCTTTTGAAATTCCATATCTTTCCAGCAAGTTTTATGTGGATTATGCCTGCTTAAACAAGGTGAAGTAGAGAATAAGCCTAAATATTAGCAACCTTTTGCTGTAGACACTGTTGAGCAGAACTTATACTAACTGTAGCCATGTAACGTACATGTAGGTGTATATGTGTATGTATACCTAGGTGTGGCTGTGTTATAAATATGTCCTTTAAACAACATTTTACTAGTTGGAGAGCCAAGACTTGGTTATTAATGGGCCTTGACACTCACAGCAACAGTTGGAATAGTTTCATTAACTGGTATCATAGAAGAGCCCAAACTGGAAAGTACACAAAGATCATCTGGAAAAACCTTCTGTGGGAAACAGAACCTAGATGAGATTATCCACCACCCTGTCCAGTCAGATCTTGAAAACATCCAGTGGTGGGACTCTACAGTGTCCCAGGGGATGTTGTTCCAGTGATTGACTGTTCTCACTGTAAAAACAAACTTATTGTATTGAGATGAAACCTCTCCTGGTGTAACTTGCACCTGTTGCCCCTTATCTTCTCCGTGTGGCTTCCTGTGAAGAGAGAGCCTCTGTCCTTTTTGTAGCTGCCCTTTAAGTACTGGAATACTGTGGCGAGTTCGTGCCTGTGCCTTCTCCAGGGAGATAAGACTTAATTCCCAGTCTTAATCCCAGAGTAGGTTATCCTAGTCCTTTGGTCATCAAAAGGATGCTTGACTAGAATGGGATTGTTGACAATATTTAAGATTAGTACTCTTAAAGCTTTTTTTTTAATTCCTCTTTAAAAAAAAAAAAAGGACAAAATGCAAATGACTTTGACTTACATTTCTGGATGATGATTACTGTTCAGCAGAGTCTGGCACTCTTTCTTGATAGGTTCTTTATATTTACATTTGCCCTACACCTCTGAGCTCTTGACACTACAAAATCATGACATGTCCCAGTATCTCATAATTCTGAATTAAACTTTAAATACATAAAAATAATACTATGAATAATAGAAAAATAAAGAAAAAAGTCTACACTTCAAGTTCTTATGCTATGTGTGAGTTCTGAAAACAAAAGCAAAAAGCATATTTGTTTGCAATGCTTTAAGTACTTCTAATATTTTTTGTTTTCTTATGACATAAACCCATCATTTCCCATTTTCATTTGCACATTTAGCACTAAGGAGGCAACTAAATTGGGGAAGGTGATACAGCTCATATTCAGCACCAGCATGGTCATCTGCACTGAAAGCAATAGCTGGTCTTAGACTTTCACAACTGAAAATTGTGAACAATATTGACAATGCTGGGTGTTGGTTTGTTTGGTTTCAGGTTTAGTTTTTTGTAAACATAGTTATAGTGTTGTTACAGACTCAACACACTTGTGTTGTGTGTGTGTGTTTGGGCTTTTTATGTTGTTGTTTAAGTGGTGTGCTGTGCCTCTTAGGGTAGAGAGATGCAAACAGGCAGCACTCCTTTGCAGGAGAAAGGGGCTGTTCCTGCCCTCCAGTTCAAGTTGAGCCTGCTCAAGCAGGGCAGAAAGCTTCAAAAATCTGTAGGGGTAGCTGGAAAGAGTCAAGCAGTTGGGGTCCTTTCATCTTGGAGGGCCTGAAAAACAGCTGGGAAGTGCAGAGATCAGACAGCTGGGCCTTAGGTATAAGGGAAAGAAAAGCTTCCTAGGGCTTGAATGGGATGTTGCACTGTTACCACAGCTAAGCACAGGTGAGCTGGCTGCCGTCAATCTGGAAACAAGAAACTGCCTGCAAGGATATAATAGGCAGAGCAGAGGACTGTGTATTTAAACTAAATATTTCTTTTCTTTCTGGCCTAGTCACCTCAAAATGTCCATCCATTTACAAATATCTCTCTTGCTCATAGCCGAACAGAACCTGGCTTTAACTTGAAAAACACCTTGTCATCTTGAGAAGATGCTTATAGGAGACAGTAAGAGACCTGAAACAGATCTGTTTAGACTACAATGAGAAACATGTAGGGGAAAAGACACTTCTGTAACTATAATACACTTATCCAGTTATCTCATATGGGTAAATAAATAACTAGCCTACAACAAGCTCTATTTTTTTAAACATACATGATGACACGGTGTTAACTTTCAAAAGGAAATAAAAGAAGCTCTAGAGAAAGTTATTGCAAAGACAGTCCAAAGTGCTCCAAAATCCTGTGACTGGCTTAAAGACAAATGTTTTAAAAATACTAATCTGAGGGAGCAGGAATCTCTTCACAAACCTACTGGGTTCTGAGCCTTTAGGATATATTTGTTGCACATTTTCAAACTCTTCTCTGCATCAAGGGAAGCTCAATTTCCTTTTAGGAAGATTAAAATTCTTGTCTTTGAGAGCTTGGGCTTTAATTAAAAGCTTAGATATCTGCAGACTACTAAAATCATGGCAGTTGGGATTAATTCAAAGTGGTGTGTCTGGTTTGTGTTTTGTTGTTGGTTTGGTTTTAAAACAAGTAAACCAAACTCCTGAACTAATTAATAGGTTTACTTGACAATCATGGAAGGGATTGTTTTTATGTACAGATTCAGTGCTAAAGTGCCATGTACAGAAATTAATGCATTAGAGAATACAGTATTAGGTCTAAGTATTTGTATATTGCAAACCTCAAAGATCACAATAAGATAAAATCCAAAAGAACTAAAAAATATCAAGTTTAGTGGGAGTTCAGGTTTACTTTTAGAGACTTAAACCTTTACACTTGATGTTGTGAACCTTTTTTACACACAGGGTATGTTTGAAACTTCCTCTTTTGAAAAGGGGTTTCTGGGTTACTTGTATGACAGCAGAAACTTGTGCTTTAAGAAATCTCAAATGAGTAATGATTCCATTACAGACTGGGAAAACACTAGAGATGTAGTACAAGATACAACAGGAAAGCTTTGAATTTCAGTCTCGAATATCAGACTTGGTTTGTATGAACAGAGTCCTGTCATAACTTTCTAAAAATTGTCTCTATCAATTGTATTGCCTGTATGCTGTCTTATTTCTTTTAAATGCACTGTTCTGAAGTTTTACAAACTAATGAACTTCTTGCACTAAGAAGATAAATTTTGAACAGTAACTCTTCCCATGAAAAGAATTAACAGGGTGTAAAATCTTGTCAGATGGACAAGAGTCTCTCAAGCTCCTGACCAGCAGCAGCCTTAAAGCTTCAAGCATCAACAATGCTCCCTGTCATCCTAAACAGCTTTAATTTTTAGCCTGGTCTCCTTGGGAAAAGAAGTCTGTAATCAAAGTATGTCTGTCTTTCTGGCTGAAAATTGGTCTTAAGATACTTTTGACTGAGTTAGCAAATTCCAAACAAATTTGACAGGAGAATGGAAGCATCAAGTGCTGTTGTGGGTTAAGCAGAGCAGAGTTAATTTTTTTTTTTCCTTTTCCCTTCTCTTCATAAATAGTTAGCAAGAAGCTATGTTTTGGATTCCTGCTCAGGAGAGAATTGATAAGAGAAGAACGTTTATAGTTATTGCTAGGATGTTGCTATTTGTT